>PVIY010039186.1:0-23299 GCA_004026745.1 Myrmecophaga tridactyla
GAGAGAGAGAGAGAGCCAGGTGATACAGGTAGAGATTGCTGGCAAGCCACCACCAGAATGCTAAAGACTTTAGAGTAAGCATGGTCCTGGACACACTTTGATTTTGGACTTCTAGCCTCCTGAACCGTGAGACAATAAATTCCAGTCATTTAAGCCAACCAGTCTGCGGTACGTTGCTGCAGCAGCCCTGGCAAACGGATAGAAAGAAAAGGAAAAGCAGTAACTGATCTGTTGATGGCAGGCTCCTCTGGCCATACATCCTGGGATCCACAGCGCCCAGCCAACACACCGTGCCAGTGACTGACCCGTGATGGTGCTCAGTATGTCCTGCTGAGTTTACATGAATTAAATGGCAATCTTCCATTTTAAGACAAATTTTCAAAAATTCGTAGTCAGCCCTGTTTGTTTTTGAATGTGGCTGCAATTCAAACTAAAGTGTTGGGGCTTTTTTGTTACCACCAAATAGTGATGTGATAGGAAATAGAAGGACCAGTTATTTATAATGAGGAAGAGCTTAATTCATGAATTTTAAAAGCCAAGACACATTTAAAAGCAGAGTAGAAGCTGAAGCTTCTGGAGCTGATGAGATGGCAGCTAAACAAGAAGACATTTGACATTAACAACCTAATCTCAACATTTATATCAGGACACTTATAGGGAGAAGATCAAACTGACATTCCTAGATCAGTTTATGTAAAAGCCCTAGGGTGGCCCAAAGTCTATTCCAAACCTTCTTTGATCTCAAGACTGATTAAGATATTTCATTACTTTCTGATTTACTGCAGTAAAAATAATATTTGAATTACAAAGAAATAAGATAAAAATTTGCATGGTGGTCTCTGATAGTATTTCATTAAGACAATTAAATGTGATGATTTATGTGTTAATCTTGATATTCATACATATTGAAATCCTTTGTTACAATGCAAAGTACATAACTTGTGACTGATTTAATGTGCTATTTCTGTTCATTTCTCTGAAAAGTCTTTTGGTCTAATTATAACAGTTTTAGGAGAATATCACATTTAGCTTTTATCAGTTGTATTTATAATTCTTTTTGCACCATATATGTATGTAAGTATAATTCTCTCCTCATTGTCTGTGATATTGTTTTTCTATGTCGCTCTCTGTCCCTATTATTTCCTTTATCTGTCTGTCTCTCTCTTTTAAATTTTAGTCTGTATGAGAAGGCCCTAGGGAGCCTCTTTGCATTGCAGGTTTCCTAGTCCCTCCCACTCAATTTTAATTCATCTGGCCTATGGGAGGACCTCAGGAGCTGCATATTAACAAGAATGACCACCCTGGTGATCCCCCCCCCCCCGTTATATTTGAATAGATCTAGAAAATAGATAAAGCTAAAGCTCTATAACTGGATTTATATAATTCTATATGAGCAAGATAAATTAGGCACACAAAGTTTATTACCAAAATTTACTATTTGCTAAAGATATAAACTTGTCACCAGTGGTTAGTCATTTCTCTTATGCCTTATTAACATGGCCTTTCCGTTTTTAATATCACTCATCTTCATCATTTTTGACATTCTTTTCATCAGGTTCACTTTTGTAACTTTCACTGTATGCACTATTCTAGTTTCTAGAGACAAAAACTACTAGGATTTTATCTGTAAAATTCAAATAGTTTCTTCTAAAATGTTCGGTTATAACATCCAGATTTTTCTGGTCCCATGCTGTCTATGTCTGCTGAGTGTATAGCCTTGGTCTAGGGCTTCTTAAGCTTCAATTTGGGATTGGTACATGAAGGTCCTACATAAAATGCCACAGTGAATTTAAAACTTTCACTATATTAAGAGTTAATATATTTATTGGTTAAATATGTGTAGCCCTACCATGAAAATAGGAAACTAAGCATTAATAGTATTGAATATTGTTTCAGAACCTTTGGCCAATAGAAGGACTAATTTTTAGATTATGTTATTTATAGACATGTAGAATGCATAGAAGAGTTGATTAACATTGACCATTATTAATGAGAGGATTCACAAATTTCACCATAGATGAGAAAACTTAGAGAAGCAAAAGCATTCTAACATTCCAAAAATAACCTCAGAAAATAAAATGAAAATGATACAACTCACAATAGCATCAAAATATATGAAATAATGGAAATGATTTTAGCAATGCCATGAATAAAGACAACTACAACAGTCTATTAAAATGTAAATGATGTTCTGAATAAGTAGTGATAAATAGAGAGAGATAATCTGATTAGGGATAGAAGGCAGAGATTTATAAAATGCCAATTCATTTTAATAAATTCATAGGTTTAATATAGTTTAAAATAGTTTCAAAAGAATTATTTTCACAACTTCGGAAAATGATTCTAAGATTCATTTAGAGGACTAGAAGCTGATAATAGGTTTAGAAATCTGAAAAAAGAAGTAAAAGGAAAAAGAACATAGCACTTTGAGATTTCAGAGTATACCATAAAATTTAGTAATTATAAAGAAAAATACCATACCAATCTAAGAATAGAGAATGAGATTAGTGGATCAGAAACACACTCAGAAAGGAGACAGATTTTTTATATGAATGCCTTGTGTGAAAATGAGTTGTCACAATCAAGAATTGATTATTCAATGTACACTGTTGAGGTCATTGTTTAGCAGTGGGATGGAAAAAATGAATTGAATGTCTAATCCCTCACCAGACACCAATATAAGTTGGAGAAGAATTAAAGAGTTAGTGAGAGGGGGAGAGAGGGAGAGAGGGAGGGAGGGAGAGAGAAATAAGTCAAATGAGACTTTTTCATTTCTGGTGTTGTCTGGCTAGATTATTAAAACCAATCCTCCTATCGATTAAAACCAAAAATTATGATTAAAATACAAAATAAAAAGCTTTCTTATATTTAACAAAATCTGGCAAAATAATAAGAAATTATGAGGTCAAAATTTGAGTGTAAACGGACTCCTTGAGGAGTGAGCAGAGCAGGAAGCTTCTTTTGCCCCAGGGGCTTCTTCTCAACCAGAGGACCTTGAGCCTCTTTGAGCTCTATAAGAGGTAAAGCCCAGGCTTGCTCAAGGTGGGGGAGTCCAGGGGCAGACCACCCCCTCATCATGCTGGGACACTAAAGGGGTACATTCTCAGGGTGAGGATGAACCCTAAATAAATCTGCTCCATTCTCCTCAATGCCAGGGACATGCCAGTAATCTTGCCTCAGTGTTGAACATAACCACAACAGAAAAACTCTTGTGATGTAGTAAGCTTCTAAGGATTTGCAACACAAGTTCATATATCTGGATGGCACAAAAACCTTCACTTTATAAATATAGTTTAAAGTGGCTGTGAACTGGAAATGCCTCATGGCAGAAGCACACACGTATCCTCTCTAACAAAACAAACTTTCATCACAAGCCTCTAAATGTTAGCAAAATAACTTTTTCAAGGAAAATGAGCAGATACAATAAAATTTTTAAAAATACATGAAGAAACAAAAACAGTTCTGTGAATACTTCACATATTGGAAATATCAGGCACAAGTATCAAAACAGCTAAATATGTTTAAAGAAGCAGAAGACAAGCTTAAAATTTACAGAAAACAAATTTTTAAAAAAATTACCTAGTGTGTTGGAAAAAGAACCAAGTAGAACTTCTTAAAATTAACAAACAAAATGAAGCAATTGAGGTAAAACACACAGAGAAGATAAGACGCCCCTGAAGAGAGAATTAGTAGAACTGAAAGATAAGACAAAAGGCAATATCCTGAATGCAAAACAAAAAATTAAAGAATATGAAAGAGAAGTGAAGAGACTTGAAGGATAGAGTGTGAAGATATAACATCTATCTAATCAAAATTACAGAAAAATGGAGAGAGACTGGAGTACTGCCAGTATTTGATGAGGTAATATCTGAAAGTTTGCTAAAGTTAATGAAAGAGATTCAAGAATCCCAGCGAATCATCAGGAAAGTAGATTTTTTCAAAGAAAGAAAACACACCAGACATACCATAGTGAAACTGCAGTGTGCCAAACACACAACCAGCCTTAAAGCAGTTAAATAAAATAAGAAGATTACATTTGAATGAACGGCAGACGTAAAGCTCACTTACCAAAAGCAGGAATGGAGGCCAGAAGACAGTTTGATTTTCTCCAAGGCCAGGGTAGTGGATAGAAGCCTCCAAGGCAGGAAAAGAGGGTTTTGTGATCAGGGAGCCACTTGCAAAGTCTTCCAGGGTGCTGGAAGTATTTTATTTCCGGAACTGTTTGGTGGTTACAGATGTGCTTACTTTATAATTACTCTTGAAAGTGTACATAACTTGCTTTATGCACTTTTCTATATGTATGACTCACTTTTTTAAAAATGTAAAAGAGAAATCCAAAAAGGACAGGAACTAAAACTGAACACTTATATAAATTCTAGATTAAAATATAAATTCCAGATCTGGAAACCATAAGATAAATAACATACGAACACACACACATGCACACATCACAATTAGATTTGGTACATAAAAGTTTAAAACTTTTTAATGTAAAAAGTCAACAGAATTCAAATAACTTTGAAAATAATGCACATTCAACAAAAGTTAAATATCTTCCTCCAACTGCATATAAAATTTTATTTTTTAAACCTTATGATCAAATGATGTTTATATATTTCATTTTGGGATAGAATAAGTAGTTAGTAAATATATGAAAAAATTCATCCTACCTGTAATTAAATAAATACAAATTAAAACTAATTTGTCCACTGTTTGATTAGCAGAGGAAAAATTAATGATATTGCTAGTTGTGATGGAATGGGATCTCATAGACATTGTTCATATCTGTGTAAATTATTACAATCACCTGGAAAAGCATTATTTATCAAGGATCACAAAATATTCATAATGTTTGAGAAAGTAAACCTATTTATAAGAGTTTTTCAAGAGAATTAACTCAAAATACGGAAAAAGATTTAGGTGAATAAAGATAATGATTGCAGCATAATTAATCATGGTCAAAAATGGAACACAACTTATTATTTAGTAACCAGGTAATCATTGCACAAACTACGGTTCATTCACTTTCATTCAGTAAATAATGCTTTGAATGTCTGCTGGGGCATTGTGGAATAATCACAAGTTGGAAAATTATTTAGCCAATAAGTGACCATTAGTAAATCTATACACTAATGGGTATAATACTTAAAAAAGAAAGTACTTTTGAAAAAGATACAATATTATTTGTACACTAAGATTGCTTATAAACAATATTGTTTATCAAAAGTGCATGGATTGGGGTCTGAAGGTAATTCAGTGGTAGAATTCTTGCCAGCCATGTGGGAGACTTGGGTTCAATTCCCGGCCCATGCACGTCCCCCATAAAACAAACAAACAAGCAAAAAAAAAATTCAACAAATGGTGCTGTTATAATGGGATGTTCACATGGAAAAAGAATGAAATGTGACCCCACCATACAGCATACAAAAAAAAAAAAGTGCATGGAAAATTCCATATATGCATGCTTACAGGTATAACCATTATTCAACACATAGGCAAAAATACTGGCCTGGAAAACTAAAAAATGCTAATATTGTTTATATCATACTTTAATTAGTATTAACAATTTTACCCTTTCCTCTCTATGTTCTAAAGTGTTATAATATAATTATATTATTCTTATAAAGGAAAAATTAATTAATAAAAATTGCAGCAAGACCTTCTAAATTTGCATTTTGCTCAAATCTTTGGGCACATTCCCTTTGTACTCTCGTTTTCATAAGATTTACCATTTTACAATTCACTTTTTTTCTTTTAATTATTCATTTTTTATTGATATATATTATATATTCACATGCCATGTAATCCCTATCCAAAGTGTACATTCATTGGTTCACAATATCATCATATAGCCATGCATTTATCATCACAACTGACTTTCTTTTTTGTGAAAAATAACATATATACAAAAAGCAATAAATTTCAAAGCACAGCACAACAATTAGTTGTAGAACAAATTTCAGATCTTGGTATGGGTTACAGTTCCACAATTTTAGGTTTTAAATTCTAGCTGCTCTAAGATACTGCAGTTTAAAAGAAATATCAATATATGATTCAGCAATCGTACTCACTTGTTAAGCCCTACTTTGTCTGTATAACTCCACGACACCTTTTATCTTTGTCCCACTCTTTAGGGAATATTTGGGCTATGCCCATTACAATTCACTTTTAAGACATAACGTATTTATTAAAATGGAATGGAGATTCTAAAACTCTTATTTAAAAAAGTAATTCAAAAGAGTCATAGACTTCACTTAACCTCAAGCATGTGAAAGAAAAGGACAGTACCTATGTCTCCTTTTGCATAATAAAAAACAAAACACAAACAAAAATCACACTTATCGATGTCTGTCAGAAGGCAGGGATGTATATTCATATATGCATCTAAGTAGGCAAAATTTATTTAACAAGAAAATCAGTAAAATTTAAAAATGTTTTAGAAGGCTAAAAGTTTCTTTCATAGGATATGGAAATAATCTCTGAGATTCAGGTGTCTTATAAGTCAACATTGTAAGAAATAATTTTCAAGAACAAATTTTTAACAGTAGAATAAAATCTGCTTTTTGATGGCTTTAAGGAAAGAGGGAATCATTTCCTTTTTTTTTTTAAATTCTGTTGATATTACTTTCACCAATATTAAGAGAGGTATACTGTATGGTCAGTTTATTCAAACAACATAATTAGATGGAAACTTGAATAGGGAATGCGATCTTGTTATTCTGTACAGGTTAATGTAATATCCTGATACCCAGAGTATTATGCAGAGTAATTGGGGCAGGAAATAAAAAAGTATTTGCAAAGACCCCTTGTGGGAATGTGGAAATATTAAACTTGCTCACTTTGGGAATTCCTGATATTCTCACAAGCATTAAGGGCTAACAATTTAATAAGCCAAACCCTTGACCTTGGGGCTTGTCCTTATGAAACTTATTCCTGCAAAGGAGAAGATAAGCTTACTTATAATTATGCCTGTCACCCCCAGAGAACCTCTTTTGTTGCTCAGATGTGGCCTTTCTCTTTAAACCAACTGTGCTGGTTTGAAAGGATGTATGAACCTTAGAAAAGCCATGTTTTAATCTTAATCCCATTTCATAAAGGTAGAATAATCCCAATTTAATACTGTATGTTTGCAACTGTAATCAGACCATCTCCCTGGAGATGAGATTTAATCGAGAGTAGTTTTTAAACTGGATTAGCTGAAGGCATCTCTCCATCCATTTGGGTGGGTCTTGATAAGTTTCTGGAGTCCTATAAAAGAGGAAACATTTTGGAGAATTAGAGATTCTGAGAGAGCAGAATGATGTAGCCACTAGAAGCAGAGTCCACCACCCAGCAACCTTTGGAAATGAAGAAGGAAAACGCCTCCTGGGGAGCTTCATGAAACAGGAAGCCAGGAGAGAAAGCTAGCAGATGATGCCTTGCTCGCCATGTGCCCTTCCAGCTGAAAGAGAAACTGGGACTGTATTCACCATGTGCCTTCTCAGATGAGAGAGAGACCCTGAACTTCATTGGTCTTCTTGAACCAAGGTATCTTTCCCTGGATACCTTTGACTGGACGTTTCTATATACTTGTTGTAATTTGGACATTATCTCAGCCTTAGAACTGTAAACTAGCAACTTATTAAATTCTCCTTTTTAAAAGCCATTCTGTTTCTGGTATATTGCATTCCAGCAGCTAGCAAACTAGAACACCAATTCTGCAAATAAACTCACAACCCCTATGTGAGACACAACTCTCAGGGGTGTAAATCTTCCTGGCAAAATGGGACATGACTCCCAGGGATGAGTCTGGCCCTGGCATCATGGAATTGCGAAAGTCTTCTTGACCAAAAGGGGGAAAAGAAATGAAGCAAAATAAAGTTTCAGTGGCTAAGAGATTTCAAATAGAGCCAAGAGGTCATTCTGGAGGTTATTTTTATGCATTATATGGATATTCCTTTTTAGTTTCTAGCATAGTACAATAGCTAGAAGGAAATACCTGAAACTGTTGAGCTGTAACCTGGTAGCCTTGATTCTTGGTCATGAGTATATAGCTATATAACTTTTATTATGTGACCATGTGATTGTGAAAATCTCTTGACTGACATTCCCTTTATCCATTGTATAGGCAGATAAGTAATAAAATCTGGGGTGTTCTTTTTTATTTTATTATTTTTTTTCTTGGAGTAATGAAAATATTCTAAATTGATTATGGTAATGAATGCACAGCCATAGATGTTACTGTGAGCCATTGTTTATATACTTTGGATGGATTATTTTGTGTGTGAATATATCTCAAAAATTGCATTAAAAAAAGGGAGAGAGGGTATAGAGTTTCATTAAATAGCACCAAGAATAAAAAGCTCAATAATGACCATTTGCCATTTGCATACCTCCTCTGGTGAAATTCTTGTTCAAAATTTTTGCCCAGGTGCAACAAAGGTACATGGGGGAGTGGGAGGGTAGAGCTTATTTGACTCCCTGGTTTTGAATTGTGAAGTTCTTTATATATTTAGATAAAAGTCCTTTGTTGGATATATGTTTTGCAAATATTTTCTCCCATTCTGTGGCTTGCTTTTTCATTTCTTAAGTTTTTAATTTTGATCATCAATTTATTGACTTCTTTTCTTTTGCAGTTCAAGCTTTCAGTGTCCTATTTAAGAAACCCTTGCCAAACGCTATGTCACTAAGACTTCCTTTTATGTTTTCTTTGACAAATTTTATAGTTTAAGCTCCAACTTTTAGGTTTATGGTGCACATTGAGTTAATTTTTGTATGCGAGGTGAGGCAAGGGTCAAAGTGTTTTTTGTTGCTTTGTTTTTACTTTGTCTTGTTTTGTAGGTAGCTATCCAATTGTTCCAGGACCATTTGTAGAAAATATTATTCTTTTCCTTATGTAAGGCCCCTTTGTTGAAAATTAATTAACTACATAAACGGTCTAGTTTCCTTGATTTTGTTGTCTGTGTCAATACAATAAATGCCATGATTACTATAACTTTGAAATAAACTTTGAGATCAGGTGTATAAGTCCTCCAAGTTTGTTCTTTTTAAAGTTGTTTTGGCCATTCTAGGTCCATTACATTGCCATATAAATATTTTAATCAGCTTTTCAATTCCTGCTAGGATTTTGACTAGGATCATATTGAATCTATAAATCAGTTTGGCATGAAATGACTTCTTAACAATATTGACTTTTCCAATTTAAGAACACAGCATATGTCTTTATTTATTTCTTCAATTTCTCTCAGCAATATTTAATAGTTTTCAATATACTGGTCTTGCACATTTTTCTCCTATTTATCTCTAAGTATTTTAGATATTGTAAATGGCATTTTAAAATTAAATACACAAAGAGATGCTTGATATCATTAACTTTTGGAAAATGCAAATTAAAGCCACAATTCGATACCATAAGACCAAGATTTCTCAACCTCAGCACTAATGACAATTTTGGCCCCTCATTCTTTATCGAGGGCGGGTTACCCTGTGCACTGTAGGATGTTTACCTGTACCCCTGGCCTCTACCCACCAGATGGCAGTATCACCCCCCTTTCCCCATCCCTGAACTGTGACAACCAAAAATGTCCCTAGATATTTCCAAATGTTTACTGGGAGCTAAGATTACTCCTGGGTGAGAACCACTGCACACAACCAATAGGGGTGGCTTAAATTAAAAAAAAAAAAAAACCAAACTGGCTTATGCAATTTCCCCCAAAAAATAAAATTCAAGAAATAATGCTATAATAATGGGATACTCACATGGAAAAAGAATGAAATGTGACCTCCTCCATGCAGCATACCAAAAAAATAAATAAATAAATAAACCTAAGGGATTGTGGGAAAATGGCAAAGTAGGGACTTCCAGGACTTAGTCTTCCCACCAAAACAACTATTCAACAGACTGTAACTCTCAGGAGCAACTATGTGAAGCTCTGGAAGCCAGAAGAACACTGCACAGCATTCAGGGACGAATAGGAGAAAGAAGTAGATAAATTATAGTAAAGCACAATAAATTACGCTCTCTATGCAGGCGGGCGTCAGTATCCATCCCGGCTCTTGCAGCTGGCTGCCAATATAGAAAAGGACATAAAAATTCTCTTCACTAAGAACAGGGGTGGCATGGTTGAACATGGATTGTTGGCAGGGCTCTGGGGGCAGGGGCAGGAGAGGTGGAGGGATGGATTAGTAAACAGAAGAGAGGGAATTTGGGGGGCTGATGGATGCTCATTATCTTAATTGTGGTGAAGATCATGGGATGTACATGTCAGAACTGATCATATTGTATGCTGTAAATACATGCAGTTTTTATTATGCCAATTTTAGTTCTTCAAACCTGTTTAAAAATTACAATATTAAAAAGAAGTGGGCAAAAAGAAAATTGCACAAATTGAGAAAGGCTGTGTTACGGTCTGTTTTCATAAGGAATACTCATGACACTGACAAAAATCACAATGAAATTTCAATGTATCACTCACTTGTGAAAAAATTTATAGCTTGAGCCATTCTCCCCCTGCTTTAAGAAAGAATAAATACACTCCTGTCATACTCCTACCCCCAACCCGCAGCAGCTACCCTGTGGTTCACTATTTTGCCTTTAGCCAAGAATGACAGATCAATTTAAGATCACACTTAATTTTTAAATCAGAGTATTTGGGAAAAAGTTTATCTTCCCAAAGGGAGAGTCTGACCTGCTGAAAATGTTTGGAATGAAAGGAGATACTTGGATTTTGACTATTACTAATAGTGTATTTTTGGTGAAAACCTATGTTCATGACATTTTTATAGATTCAGAATAAAAAAATCACTGATCTCCCCTGCTAAAAATTCAGATTACTACTACTAAGAATAAATCTAGGGTCCCTGGTTTATCACTATATAATTTCCTCCAAAGTCAATACCTGTATGTGAATTGAAGACTTTTTTTTTTAATTGAAGACTTTTGAAATAGGAAATTCAAAACAATTTTAGTAGTTAATTGAGAAACTGACTTTGAGAATGTATCTGTTAAAGGTATGATTAATCACTGTATCCAAGCTATGGTTGATAATTTCATCAACGGTTCAGGCCACGGTTACTTCATTGAAGCCCTTCCTGATTTCTTCCTATCACTTTGATGTCAGTACTACAGTTAGCAAGCCAGCAGTGTGACTTATGAGAAACTCCACATTTTAATTTTAAAAACATGAAAAAAAAGTGGGGGGAGTGAAGAGGGAAATGGAGGCATATCTGTCTATACAATTTTCTGGCAGAAATACTTCCTTTTCAATATGAGAAGGGTGAGATAAAATATCTGGATGGTTTCAGAATTTCCAGGTAACAATGTGGTGCCTTGAAATATTCAATAATTGTGTACTGCAGCTAATCCTCTTCTGTAGAAAGAAAAGAATTGGCTGAATGGTCCCTGATGTCCCTTTGAGGGCTATCTAAACAATCAAGTGTGTATTATACTGTACCCTATTAGAGCAAGCAGGCCATTCTCTATGTGCCAGCAGTATGAAAAACAGTCTTCGGTCTAACTTTGCCTTGTTTTTGCTAGACCTTATTCGCATCACAATTTTGCATATGGAAAATTATCAAGTTACTGAAGATTTTGTTATCTACGTATAATATATATATTACGTATATATATTATGCAATTAGCAAGTTATGTGAAGATTTTGTTATCTATGTATAATATATATGTATATATGTATATAATAAATATAATACATATATTTAAATAATTTTGATATTATCTTTACCCTATCTGACAGGTAAATTAAAATGTAAAATTTATTTTGATCCAAAGCAAAATGTAAATAAGAGGTTCTGTTTGGCATACTAAGATTATTTGCATGTTAAAATCCAAGCTATTCTGAAGTCAAGCATAGTTTATTGGCCCTTTGGTTGCACACTTTCAGCAAACCTTAATAAGTTAAGGTGCCTTTTGTGAGCTCTCTTGTATCTGATCAGTGTCTATGGAGAAGAACCTTATTCTCCTTACACATGTATAGAACCTTGCATTTTTCTATGGCTAGCAGGTGTGTGCTAACCTTATGGGGTACCTTTCCTTTCCCCAGCCCTTGTCTCAGTCTCCCTGGATGTTTCCAAAACAGGAGGTAGTGAATGGTACATCCAGTGTGTCCTACTGGAAATATATCAGGTAAGCAATGGATGAAAGAGCAGTTTATCCAGGTCTAGTCCTGTCACCTGATTTATAGGGTAAACAGAGTTTCTGAGAGAAAAAAAAAAAAAGCCCAGCAAACGTTACATCTGATTTTCTCTTCACAGATGGATAGCTTAAAATCGGATCTCATTATCTGCACGGTGGCTGCTGTTCTATCATTTGCAGTCAGTGCCAGCACGGTATTCCTGTCCTTACGAGTAAGCATCCATTCAACCTTACATTCTTCCACCTCCTTATTCTCATTAATAATAGAGATGATTATGGAGATATATGGTATTGACAAGGGAAGTAGAGACAGAGGAAGGAAACAAAATACCAGTTCAAAGATTCAAGGAAGATATCCAAGTGTTGTTAACAATTATGTCCAAGATGTAATTTGGTCCAAAACAGAGATTTGATTTAGTTGTTCTACCCTTACTCTTTCCCCCATCTGGGGAGTTGTTTTGTTTGCAAGAAAGCACATCTTTGCAGATTCCACTGTGCTGACGGTTAGTAGTAATAAGGTGGGCTAAAGGCATACCACCGTGAATGAAGAAAACTGGAGTTATCTTCCAGGGAGTTACTATATCAGGTAAAATTGAACCCAATTTCCAGCTAGAAAGGCAAACATGGAGGACTCCAGATGGGATTTCTGGCTTAAAGTTTTATAAATGCTTGCTATCCTTATACAAAAATGTTGTACATTTATGACCTTCCCTTTCAATGAGGAAAAGTTTTAGCTAAACTTCTTATTTTCTCCCTCTCCGTATTAGAAGAAAAAAATGACAACGACTTATGGCTATGGGCTGAGATCCCCTAGCCTCTCCACTTCCACAGTCAGCTCTCCACTCCGTCTCAGGGGTTCTCAACATACAGATCAGTTTCATGCTATCAGAGGAAATTTTAAAGGCCTAAAAACAAGAACCGAATTTGGCTCTCTGTTCTTTAAGAGGAAAATGGGAAAAGGATAGTAGTGTTATGTATTATTCATGGGACTCTCTTCCCTTATCCTTCTAAGTGAAGTAATGAGACTTTGCTCTCTTTATTACAGCCATTTCTCAGCATCGTACTGTTTGCCCTGGCTGGCGCTGTGGGATTTGTAACACATTACATGCTTCCTCAGCTCCGCAAGCATCATCCGTGGATGTGGATTTCACACCCCATCCTTAAAAACAAAGAGTATCAGCAACGGGAAGTAAGAGGTTAGTAATACATCCCTCATTAGTTAAAAAAAAAAGTAATTGTTGGCATACTTAAAACCGGAGAGTGAGTACCTTGTAGTATATGTGTTGTCCCTCGCTATTTTAGCCAATCAGAATAAGAATGTGGTGAGTTAGAAGTATGTTTTATAAAGATATTAATTGATGGCATGCACATGAGGGAAAATTGATTTATATCATTCAAACTTGAAAATTATGATATTCTACCTTAAGCTAGCTGAGGACCAAGAAGAGCATCACCTGACTGCCCCGACATCCTCCACAAAACAGTGGAGGTACAGCAGAGATGTTCAGAGTACTTGGACCCTGGAATGTTCTTTAACTTGCTTTGTTCACTTGAGGAGCAGGTGAAATTCACTTCTCAGTTCCCATGACACTGGTGATCAAGTTACAAGCCTGATGATAATGATAATTTCAGGGTTTTAGATAAAACATCCCTTAAGAATTTCCCTGCTAGGTCTCTCCTTGCTCTCCGATTCAATGGATGGGACAAGTATTGGTTTCATTCCCATTTGGAGGCACATCAAAGTAATTGGTCAGTTTGAACTAAGATGGCAGTGCTGCTAATTCTTCATGGAACCGCTAGCCCATTGTACCTCCTCATCTGTTTGAGTTCTCTGGTTTGTCTCCAAGTCCAGGCATAAGGGTAACTGAGGGGAACCAAGGTTGGCTGATTCACAGGAGAGTATTGGCTCAGTCAGATTTGTCATCGGCAAGTTTGGTAGATCAGTGTGACAAAAAGAAAAATGAAGAAAATTTTTAAAAGAAGGAACAGAAGAGTTCATAAAAATGCTATAAAAAAAATAGAGAGTGTTTCCTCAAGGAACATCTCTAGATAGGTAAAAGGAGCTGCCTTAATTAGAATCAGTCAGAGCAATGTATGCCTAAAGCAGGAAATCTGTGGCTTAGTGGATAAATATGGTCTAATGGGCTGGATGCCAGTTTAAGGTCCAGATGGCATAATAAGAGGGAAGTAAGTCAGACTACTCTTGTCTTCACATCTACAAAATGAGGGGCTAGTTTAAGTATCAAGCTGCATTTTCAACTGTTCTGTACACTTGATAGTGCTACTTAAATGCAAATTTAGTATCAGTACTATAAAAACTGAAAGATAGACTCAGATAGACTCAGAGTAGGTTCAGTTTATAATGGTTAGTATATTTTATAGCCCACTTGTGGAAAAATGGCCATATCTAAACAAGGTCTGCTTATGAACAAATAGAGAAACTTTATGAAACAGACCAAATTTCTATAGAATTTCTGTAGTGTTAAGGTCATATCTCTCTTTAATTTACTAAACCGTTAGAAAGATTGTCTAAGTTTTGGTGAAATTAATGGAGTATTTTGGGATTTATTATTTTGACATCATTGGTAAGTAATTGGTGGAAATTTGAGATAAGATGCTTTGACTCGGGGGCATGTATATGTATATGTGTAGGTACAGGCACAGGTATAGGTATACAATATTTAAAGGTATAGGTATGGATAGATCAATACCCATAACCATTCCTATACCTGTATTTACATGCCTTGGGGTGAGGAAAGGAACTTGTGATTGGGAGGGAAAGAAAAATAAGACAGTTAGATTTGATGTCCCCTAATTGTGGTGTTCAGAGAACAGGTAGTTTAAAATTGGGGATTGCTTTTTGTCAGTATGGCTGGTTTTCTCTCCTGAATCTAATAATAGAGCTCAGATTAAATTAAAATCATTTAGACTTTTTAACCCTAGATGGCCTTTGCAGTACAAGATTAGAGAAAAAATAAAGTGAGTGTGTTTGCATCTTTGGCTTTCCTCTTTGAGAGTGCAGCAGGAGGCATTGGGCTCTGTGTCCCACAGAGCAGGTTGAGAGAAGTTCACGCTTGTTAACACGGCTCGAGTAGAAGCTATGTGGATGTTTCTCACTTGCCTGCATTAACTGTTTATAAGCAGCCTAAAATCCAGCCAAGAGTAACACGTTTGACAAATTAAACATGTAATGTAAAGCAGATGGCATTTCAAAATTATGTATGTTGGAAGGAAAAACTAAATACACAATATTTAAAATATGGGTGTTTGAACTTATTTAAGATCCAGTTACCCATTTTGGTATCATCCATGTCCTGATTTTCTTTACCTCCTCTTTCTGGAATTCTGCCTTTTAAATATTTCATTCTTTGTTTCTTCCATTAGCAACAAAATATGTACAGGAAACTCAAGCCAGTCACATAACTTTGTGAAAGCTATGATCAAATCTTCTTTCCCATAGGATCACAAAATATTATAACTGGAAAAGGACTTAGAGCAGAGCAAGGACAACAAATCTGTGGCAAGCCATTAGAAATCCTCTGATCCTACACATCGCTAACTAATAAAAGAACCCTAAAATTGGGCCAATGGCAGACATTGCTAGTCAAATTGGAATTTGCAGGCAAGTTGAGGCATAAAATATTTGTTGTCTCTGGTTTAGAGTTTATATGAGTCTATCCCATCATTTTACATAGGAGTAAAGTGAAGTCTAGAGATGTCAAGGGACTTGAGTCACACTGAGTTTGTGGCCAGTGAGTGATTGGAATCCATGTCGTTTCACTCATGTCCATTCTGGTGCTCTGCTACCCATGCTGGTCTCAACCCAAGTGGGAAGATTGCATATAATTTGAATGTGTCTCTTAGAATGTTTTTGCAATCATCATTACCCAGAAGAGCTACAGTTCATCCAGGAAAGTCTAATATGCCATATTCTAACATTAAATCTATAAGGGCTTAATTCCTGATTTGAAATGAACTCATCACAATAAATTCTAGGCATTCTTACGGTCTCTCAAACACATCACACTCTCCCACTTCCATCTCCTCACTGTTCCCTTTGCCTGGAATGCTTTTCCTTAAGCTTTACCACACTCACACCTGCTCATCCTTTAACCCTCAGTTTAAAAACCAATTCCTCCAGCCACTTGGGACCAGGCTTCCTTCTGCAACGGGTATGGGTCACTCTTTCTTTCTGCCACCATCTTGACCCCACGTTCACTGCACAAAATGCCCAGTGAAGGCACAGAACTTGATCCTGCTATAGAGGAGTTGCCACAGCACCAGGCTGAGTCAGGGTCTGGAACAGAATCTGACAGTGATGAATCAGTATCAGAGCTGGAGGAACAGATTTCTACATGAGCTACTGTGCAACATGTCCAGCTGGCAGCAGCAGCTGAAATTGATGAAGAATCAGTCAGTAAAGCAAAATAGAGTTGGCGTGAAGAGAAGACATGGTAGGCTATGTCCATACTGGGTCTTTGACAAGTTATAGGAGTTACTAGAGTCACTATTCTGAAATCTAAGAACATCCTTAGTCATCACAAAGCCAGTTATCTGCAAGAGTCCACCTTCAGTTATCTACATAGTTTGGGGGAAAGCCAAGATTGAGGATTTATCTCAACAAGTACAGCTAGCAGATGATGAGACGTTCAAAATTCAAGGTGAAGCTGTCTCAAACTTTCAGGAAAACACACAAACTCCACCTGTACAAGAGTGAAGAGAAAGAGGTTGATGCTCAGGTGTGGAAGTTACGGACATAGAATTGGTCATGTCACAAGCAAACCTGTGTAGAGCAAAGGCAGTCCATGCCCTGAGGAACAACAAGAATGATACTGTAAATGATATTATGGAATTAACAATGCACATGTCTGAAAATGAGAAGTCTCTTTCATGTTCTAAAGAATAACTGCAACTTGGTTTGAAATCTGTACTGTTTATATCATTAATAAAGATATGGATTCTTGTTGGATTGAAAAAAAAAATTCCCCCAGAAGCCCTTCCCTCAACATCTAGAGTAGGCTAGCTTCCCGGCTGCCCACTGAACATTCACCACACTTGTAATTACTGTTCTCTCAGGTAGACCGTGAGCTGTGGCTGCTTGCTCATGGCTTGTTCTCCAGTGCCTACTATGGTGCCTGGCACAGAAGGAGACTCACAAGATATGTTTACTGAACTGAATTTAATTGAAATAGTATCAGCCCTGTATGCCTTGGAACACATTTTAAATAGGTGCATGTATTTTTTGGAGAGTGGTGGTAGTGTATGGTCCAGGAATCGAACCTGAGTCTCCCACATGGAAGGCAAGCATTCTACCACTGAATCACCCATGCACCCCGATGTATGAATTTTGTTGTGTTTCTTCTGGCGTAAAATTCAGAATATAAAAAAATGGAATATGACTTCTAAAAACTGACATTGGGGACTGTAAATTGAAGCATATATTTTTAGCCAGTTCAGTTCTTGACTTTATAGACTAATTTATGTAAGTAAACCTCATTCCATCCTAACTTGACTCAACAAACAATTCCACCAATATTTGAGCTAGGATACTAAAATTCTATTACTTATAGTACAGTTTAGCAGTCAAAGGAATCATGATGGTGATATTAATGGGTATGAGTGAAGTTGCCCTTTTTATTCGCTATTTCCCACCAATCTAAGTGAATCATGCTGAAAATGATGGATTACACAATTTTGCAGACTGCAGTTTATTAACCAAATATGGAAATTTTGAAACTGAATGTTCAAGGAGCTCAGTATTTTTAATAAAATGAGATAATAAAATAAAACAAGGCTATTTTTCTGAAGATGATTCTAGACAAATGACTCCTCTGATTAATCGCTATTGCAAAACAGAGTGAAAAATGAAATCTGTTTGAAAATTTGTTTTATTTAAGAACTTTCCAAAAAGAATTGCCTTGTTTTTAAAGGAATATAATAGGATTGCTTCACATTTAATTATAAAAAGAAAAATTACAAAACTGTCTAATTAAATGTTTATTTAATATCTGGTCCAAAGAAAGTGTTCAATAACTCTTGGTGGAATGAGCAAATGAATGATTAGTGCTTTATAAATTCACCAAAGGAAGAGTTCATGGTAGGCTGACATGAGTTGACAAAATCTTGTGATATAAAGGCTAGGACTTGAAAGATGTAAGCAAAGCAAGCAAACAAACTGTTGCTGAAAAAGCTTAAATGATAATTTTTGGGATGCATAGAATATATGGGTTAAGTGTTACAGAAATGGTAAAATATCCATGGAAAATATCATTTAAAATTTAATTTAAAAATGCACTACATTAAAACTGTCTTGATTTTATAATTCTAAAATGAGATTCACTTTGCTCTTTAACAGATTTTGCCTATAGGGTACAGATAGACATTTCTACAAATGGTAGACATGATTCTGAGGGATATTACTTCTTCTAATTTATTTTTACTTTATATCAAAGTAATGCATAGTATTAAAAACCAAACAGAGCAAGATATAATGAAAAGCAGCAGACCTCTATCAACTTTTTTTCAATTCTCCCTGTCCAGAAAATAATTACTCTCTATAGAACAGTATTTCTTCTGGCATTTATTAAAAATTTCCTAAATAATAAGCATATTCTGCTATTTCTTGATATTTCTGGTTTGTTTAGAAATGACTTCCTGTCAGTACATTTTTTTATTTTAACTTTTTTGTCAAACCCATTCCCAGTTGTGGATATATGTATTTCACTATTATGTCTATTTAAATGTTCTTCACTTCTGAGACAAGTATCATATCATTGAGTACATTTCTTTTTCTTATTGAGATTTTTGTTTTTGCATCTGTTAAGCTTTTCAATAGCTATCTAAAATACCTCTCAGTCCAGTTTTCCACGTAGGCAAACCTGTCAGATAACCTATTAGTTCCATCCTTCCCTCCCAGACTCCCTCCTGGAAACTGTTCTGATCTTTCTTGATTTGTTTTATCTTTTAAATGAAATATACTCTCCAGTCACTCCAGAGAAAGGGCTGATGGGAAGGAAATTTTGAGGCCTTGTCTGTCTCATAGTGTTTTTCTTCCACTTTGCACCTAGTCAGTAGTTTACGGTATGTAGAATTCCAGTTTGTAAACACCTTTCTTTCAGAATTCTAAGGTATTGTTCCATTGTCTCCCAGTATCCATTGCTTCTGTTGAGAACTCTGATGTCTTTCTGACTCCTGGTCTTTTTATCTGACCAGATTTTTCCTTTCAGAAAGCTTTTGGGAATTTTCGGAGGACATTGTAGTGTAATGGCCCAGTGAATAGGCTCTAGAACAAGACTGGATGCTTCAAATCCTGGGTTTTGTCACAGATTAGCTGTGTTTAAGCATTGTGATTCATTGTCATCTATAAGTGGGGGTTCTTCCATCAAAGAATTGTTGGAGGATTAAATGAATCAACATAATAAATGTAAAGTATTTGGCATAGTTCTTGGCAGGCAGAGAGCATTCAATTGGTGCATCTTCCTCCTCCTCCTCTTTCTCAGGGTTCTGAAATTTAATCATTATGCCACTTGCATTGTGCCTTGATTCATTTATTTTTATTGGCGTTTGGTGTCCCTTTATAATCTGAACAGACATGCCCTACAGTTTTGGAAATTGTCAATAGGTGATAGTATCATCTGAATGACCTATTTCACAAAATTTCCATGGTGACTAAATCAAACCAGATAATATATGTAAAATCTCTTTGGAACATATATAGTGCTAAATAAAACAATGTGGCATAACAGGCACTGTCTGATTTCTGAACATAAATCTGTGAACATAAAGCTGGGCTGGGGATCTTTTGGATGGTTTCATCTTTTTGTGTGTGATGAGTTGCTGCCATGGCTGCAAGGAAAAAATGTATTCCTTCCTACTCCCCTTTTCTTACACACACAAAAATGCTAGCATAAGGAAGGCAGTAGAGACCTAGAAAACTCCCCACAAATCCTCTTTAATTCAAAGTGACTAATATGGTTTGAAGTGTGAACTGAGTTAATACTAGCTGAGATGCTGGTTTCCCACATTTTCTATTGTGCTTCTATGGCAAAGTGCATTCTGAGTGCCAAGTAAGTGTGACTTCTAACTGATGTTTTAGAAAGTAGCCTGGGAGGTTTTTTTGTGTACTTTTTTTAATGCAATTTTTTTGAGATATATTCACATACCATATAATCATCCAAAGTATACAATCAGTGGCTCACAATATCATCATATAGTTGTGCATTCATCACCACAATCAATTTTAGAACATTTTCATTACTCAAAAATATATATATAAATGAAAGTAAAAAAGAACACCCAAAACATCCCATACCCTTTATTCTCCCTCATTATTTATTTATCTTTATTTTCTTACTCCTCTGCCCATACACTGGATAGGGTGTGTCAGTCACAAGGTTTTCACAATGACATAGCCACACCATAAAAGCCATACAGTTATACAGTAATCATCAAGAATCAGGGCTACTGGGTTCAACAGTTTCAGGTATTTCTTCTAGCTATTCTAATACACTAGAAACTAAAAAGGACTATCTATATAAGAATAACCTCCAGAATGACCTCTTGAATCTATTTGAAGTCTCTTAGCCACTAAAACTTTATTTTGTTTCATTTCTTTTCCCCCTTTAGGTCACGAAGACTTTCTCAATCTCGTGATGCAGGGGATAGGCTCATCCCTGGGAGTCTTTTCCCATGTAGGGGGGAGGGCAGTATGTTTTTTTGCAGAGTTGACTTAGAGAAAGAGCCTGTCAATTTGAAGTCTGCCTTAAAATTACTCCCTCTGTTATTATTTTTATGCACTTTCTGTTCCCCTCATTTTCTTTTCCTCCCTGCCAAGCACTCCTCCATCTATACGTTCACGCTCTGATTTCCTTCTATTCCAGGGGGAAACTTGTCTTTCTCTGTTAGGCTGGAGGGGGCAGCAGGAGATTGGCAGTGAAGCCAGGTTCACTCTACAGCAGAAAAAGAAAAGTGGGCCTGGAGAAGCACAGACAAACCCTGGTCAGCATTAAGAAGAAAAGAGCTTGGGGTCAAGGCTCATCAATCAGCCACAGACCACAGATTTGAGCTCTCCTAGCAAGCCATAGGGAATTTACCCAAGTGCTCATTAGGACTCTCCAAAACTGTTGATACTCTTAAACAATGTCAAAATAAAATGAATGGTTAGTAATTAGAGGAGATTAAAAATATATCACACAAAAAAATCTAAATACGCAACATGCAATTTGTATGCAGAATGGCGATGCAGCCGCTTTGGGCTGTATTAGCACAATATGCCTAGGGACGGCTGAGCAGCCATTCTGAGGAATGATGTTAAGTATCAACTACTATAGGAGAAACTACTATTGAGTCTTGTATCTGTTTACTTAATGTAGGTTCTTATCTAAGCCTCATAACACCTTATAATAGATAACATATGGAGATGCCTGTGGCAAAATAGAAATGGTATTTTAAAGGGACCCTGTAATTTAAATAGCATACAAATCACAGTCTACTATAGGAAGGATTATGATTCTCTAAATTTGAAATATATGAATTTATTGAGCTCCTGCTATGTACTAGACACTGTGCTGGGTTGAGGATACAAAAATCAGTGGGCGTCACCCCTACTTGATGGTCTAGATGGTTGTTCTGAGAAGTATGTTTCATCATGTAGCCAGAGTGAGAATATCTGAGAGTGTAAATGTTGACCTAACCCTCTTCAGGTGAGAGTTTTATCAATAATTTTATTAGTTATTTTCACTTTCAAATACTGCATCTTAGTAATAACGGAATACCTTCTATCGAGAACACAAAGCACTTATTGCTATGAATCTCCCCAAAGTGTCTCCATCCCTTTGAAGAGATGAAAAAGACACATTTTTATTCCCACTGAACTAATGAAAAAAATCAGTGTTTCTTTTTTTTTTTTTTTTTTGAAGGGAGGAGGAATAGGCTAAACATTTTAAAAAAAAAAAAAAAAAAACAAAAAGAATTGAAAATTTAAATGTTAAAAAAAAAAAAAAGAGGAAAGAAGGAAAGGAAGAAGCCAGAACAGTCTTTGTGAGAAAATATAGGTCAAAATGTAATCATGATTGGGGAAGAGAAAAAGAATTTTCTAAGCATGACTCCAGAGTAAAAAACCACAAAGAAAACTACTGAAAATTTTTATTTCTCAAAAAATGAAAACCTTAAGATCTTCTGACTCCTTGGTGTTTTTCTTCAGCACCTTGCTTTCTCTGAGAAGTTTATCATGGGATTAAACCTGATAATGCTTATTAATCGATTAAAAAATATTTATAGAACATCTACCAAGTGGCAGGACTGTGTGGGATGCTGGGGACTGTCATGGACTTGCCCCCCATGGGGCATACCTTAGGAGAAAACAAGGACATGCTTTGGCTAGGAGTAAAACTGGTACCCTCGCAAGGCAGGCAGTGTCCTAACTTGGGGGTACCAGCACCAGTGTTCTGATAGGCTTTTTCTTGGACTTTGTTTCACTAGGTTTAAATAATTAAATTTTATTAATTAATCAAGTTGGCTGACATTTACTAAGTGGCAACCATGGACAAGGCACAATGCTAAAAGTTGAATATGACTGAGAAAACAGCCTTAGTCTTGCCTGCTGTAGTAATAACCCACCAGGAGAGACAGACATTCATCACACAGATTAACATATATGTTCAAATTGTTTAAACTACATTTAGGGAAGAGTTTTGAGGGAGTATAAAGGACTCCTAATTTAGATTTAAGGGAAAACTGAAGGATTCTTTGAAGAAGTGCCATTTAATATGAGATGAGTAGGATAAGTGAAGGGTAGCCTTCAGCTTGGGGGGAAGAGGATTTCAGGCATGAGAAGATATGGACAGGACCTGAATTGGCTTGTGGAACACTAAGTCTGGTGTTCCTGGCCTGCAGGGAACAGGAGGGGAGGTTAGAGAGAGAGAGGCAGGAGGCAAAACCTGCTGAGCCTGGTAGAGCCTCATAAAGACTTTGGATTTACAGTAAACAGAGTTGAAGGGCTTTGAACAGCAGAGTAAAGTGATTTACTTCATCTTTAAGAAAGCTTACCCTTGATTCATGCTACCGGTTTTGGAAATGAAGTCTATTTCCAGAGGAGAAACCATGACGTGTACATGTTAGTGCTGAGGATTTGACAATCTGAGATTTAGCCCAACAAGAAAGATGAGGAAA
>PVIY010039187.1:0-23307 GCA_004026745.1 Myrmecophaga tridactyla
AAAAAAAAAAAAATGGAAGCTGTGACTCCACCCATTTCAGTTTGGTCTGGGTTAGTTCACTGGAATCCTTTAAAACGAAATGTTTTGGAAAAAGCAGGAGAGCCATGAGAACCGTGAGAGCACACGCTGCTAGAGACCTTTGGTGATGAAGAAGGGAAACACCCCGGGGGGAACGTCATGAAATAAGAAGTCTGGAGAGAAAGCTAGCAGACATCGCCATGTTCACCACATGCCTTTCCAGTTGAGAGAGAAACCCTGAATATCATCAGCCTTCTTGAGCCAAGGTATCTTTCCCTGGATGCCTTATATTGGACATTTCTATAGCCTTACTTTAATTTGGACATTTTCACAGCTTTAGAACTGTAAACTTGCAACTTAATAAATTCCCCCTTTCTAAAAGCCATTCCAGCAGCTTGCAAATTAGAGCACCATCCCATTTTGAATACTTTGCTCTATTGACATGCATTTGTTCTCCCTCCGGTAAAAACATTCTTTTATTCATACATTTAATGACCATCATTGTCCACTCTAGGTTTCGCTAAGTTATACTGTCCCAGTTTTCCTTGTGGTGTCATACATGCCCCTAGCCTTCTTTTTTCAACCATACTGACACTCAGCTTTGTTCAGTGTACTTACAATATTGTGCTACCACCAGATAATATCGTGCTATCCATTTCTGGATCTTTACAATCAATCATGTTGAACATTCTGTGCTCTTTCAGCATCAAATGCCCAATCTCTACCCTCTTTTCTATCTCCTGGCAACCTTTATACTTGACATTAACTCTCAAAGTTCATCTGTTAATGTTAGATCATATTAGTGAAACAATAACGTTTCTGTCCTTTTGTTTCTGGTTAGTTGTACTCAACATAATGTTTTCAAGGTTCATCCATGTTGTTGCAGGCATCGTGACTTTATTCTGATATATCATATCTTATTTTTTTCCCTCATTTTACCTTTACTGATAGTCTTCATTTCTATACTCTTCTCAAAATTACTTTCTCCTATCTTTTCCTGTCTGCCTGTAGTGCTCCATTTAGTATTTCTTGTAGAGCAGGCCTCTGGTCACAAACTTTTTCAGTGTCTGTCTGAAAATATTTTAAATTCCCCCTCATTTTTGAAGGACTGTTTTGCTGGATATAGAATTCTTGGTTGGCAGTTTTTCTCTTTCAATATATCAAATATATCATGCCACTGCCTTCTTACCTCCATGTTTTCTGCTGAGAAATCTGCACAGTCTTATCACGCATCCCTTCTATATACTCAACCACTTGTCTCTTGCTGCTTTCAGAATTCTTTGTCTTTGACATTTGACAGTCCAACTACTGTCTTGGAGTAGGTCTATTCCAGTCTGTTCTGTTTGGGGTATGCTGTGCTTCTTAGATCTGTAATTTTATGTCTCTCATAAGAGAAGAGAAATTTTCAGTGATTATTTCCATTATTCTTTCTACCCATTTTCTTCTCTTTCTTGGATATCTATAACATGTGTATCCATACACTTCATGTTGTCATTCAGTTCCCTGAGACCCTGCTCATATTTTTTCATTCTTTTCCCTATCTGTTCTTTTGTGTATAGGATTTCAGATGGCCTGTCCTCTAGTTCACTAATTCTTTCTTCTGCCTCTTCAAATCTTCTGTCGTAAATCTCAATTGTGTTTATCATCTCTTCTGTTGTGCCTATCATCCCCCAGGCTCCACCATTTGTTTCCTCAGGCTTTTGAGTTCTTCTTTATGGTTGACCAATGTCTTTATATCTTTCATCTCTTTTGCCATAAATCCTTCAATTCATTGATTTGATTTTGAATTTATTAAGCATGCTTATTTGACCATTTTAAGTTATTTGTTTCACCTCTTGTATCTCATTTTAAATGTTAGTTTGTTCCTTTGACTAGGTCATGTCTTTGTTCTTCCTATTATGATTTATAATATTTTGCTGGTGTCTAGGCATCTGATTTCCTTTATTAGTTTTTTTTTTTTTTTTGGAGGTCATTTTCATGCTTACCTGCTTGGCTTATCTCTATCTGTTCTTTGGCATTCAGCCCAACATATTCTAGACCTCTAGCATGACTTCTCTTTAACTGATCAGAATTTTTCAGCTCTTGTTTTTCTGGTTCTTGCCCTGCCTATATAGAACCTTTTCTTTTTGGAGGATGATATCCCGAGATATGATTGATTTTCCCAGACAAGACAAGACAAGGTCTCAGGAAAAGGGTGTAATCAGTGTCAAGCTTCCCTGAGGATGAGACCCAGCAGGTTGTCTGACTGGGCTTTTCCTATCCTGCACAGCCAGGTGGCACTTAGCAGCCCACAGCTCCCCACCAGCATAAAATGGTGTGATGCCTTTAATTCTCAGCAGCCCTTGTCCCTGCCAGGGGCATGGTTGAGACAGAGGCTAAGGCAGAAGGAAGCTTAGACTGTTTCTGATTTCCTGCTCCTGGGGTCTGAAGTCTATGAAGGAAGGCCACCACTTGAGCTGGGCCCCACTCCCCCTTTTCTCGGGAAAGATATGCCCTTTAGGGAATTATCTCTTCATTTGTCTTATTACTTTGTCTCTTACACCTATCTTAACTCCACCCTTGCCTGGGTTGGCACTGACAATTGAAAATGTCTGAGAGATTGATTCTCTAATGAGCTGCTTAGAATACCGAGAGAGAGAGATACTGAGAGACAGAGACAGAGAGACAGAGACAGAGAGCTGGTACTGACTCTATGTGCCCTTTTTCTTTTGTGGACCCTTTTCCAATATTCTGAGCTTACTTGACTCCAAAAGCCTCCATGGTTTGTTTGTTTGTTTTCTTCATCAGCTCTTCTTTTTTCTACCAAGAGAGACCTGAGGGCTACTCTGCTTGAAGCTTGTATTCAGCAGTCTAAATTTGTTAAGTAAAACTGCAGTTGGAGCTTGGTTGAGCTACCTTCCCTTTTGACTGCTTCTTTCTGCCAAGGGGAAGTATTTCCAATAGCTTGCTGGCCAGTGGGGGAGGGGCGCCAGCCTCTGGAGTTTGGGAGCTTTACCTGCAGTTCTATGCTATGATCTCAACCCTTCCACCTGTTCCAGACTGGTGCACAATGTGTGTCTGGTCACAAATGTCCCTCAAACAGTTGTTCCACACAATTCCTGGCTATTTCCTTGTTGCTCTAGAGAACTAACTAAATTCCACACCTTCCTACACCACCATCTTGCCCCACCTTAAGGTGGTTCTTTTGAAAGAACAATGAAATTGAAAACTGTAGGCAGACATCGAGGGAAAAAAAGGAGAGAAGATACAAATTACCAATATCAGGAATGAAAGAGAGGACATTACTATAGATCCTATAAACATTACAAGGCAAATAAGGGAATATTATGAACAACTTTATGCCAATTAAATTTGATAATTTCAATGAATTGGATAAATCTCTTTGGGGAAAGCTTACTCAAGAAGACTAGGTAACATAAATAGTCTTGTATCTCTATTTAAAATTTCATTAGTAGCTAAAACATTCCCCTAAAGAATACCATAAGTCCAGATGTTTTCACTGGCAAATTCTACCCAACATTTAAAGAAATCATACTAATTTTACACAAACTTCCAGAAAATAGAACAGGCGGGAACACTTGCCACTTCATTTTGTGAGGCCAACCCTGATACCAAAATTAGTCAAAGACTTACAAGACACAGAAGTGAATATAGACACGTATATCCTCAACAAATTATTAAGAAATCAAATTCAAGAATTGTCTCTAGGCAGAGAGCCTGGGAAATTGTAACCCTGGCCTCATGAATTGCACTTCTCTTAGGAATTATGGTCAATATTTTAAAAATCTGTTCTCCTCAAATTGGTCTAGAAATCCACCACAACCTCAATTGATATCCCAGCAGATTTTGTGAAGAAATTGGTGAGCTGATTCTAAAATCTAAATGGCCGTGTAAGGGATCTAGCATAGACAAAAAATATAAAAAAGAAATTAGAGGATTTACAATACCTGATTTTAAGACATAAAATAAAGCTAAAGCAATAAAAATCAGTGTACTATTAGTGCAAAAGTAGACATATAAATAAATGTCTATTTTATAGAGTCCAGAACAGAGTCCAGAAATTAAAGTTGCATATCTATAGTCAACTGATTTTCATGGTGTATTAAAATAATCCAGTAGGGAAAGGATAGATTTTTTTTCAGCAAGTAGTACTGTAACAACTGGATATCAGTAAGGGAAAACAGTGAACATCAACCACTACCGCACGCCTTATGTAAAAGTGTTAATTCAAAGTGGATTACAGACAAACCTAAAAGCTAAAACTATAAAACATATAGAAGACATAAAAGAAAATCTATGAAAAAGTTTGTGCTTCTTTACTGAAGAAAAGTAGACTATCACAAGGTGACATTCTGTTATTGTAAATAAAGATGCCAATTTTTTCAGAATTTATATATGTAGTACAATTCTAATAAAAATACAAAAGGACTTCTGGTGAAACATGATAAACTGAAATAGTAAGTACATAATAACAGTCAAGAAAAATTTTAGCAGAAAAGCAATGAGAAAGAAATTGCTCAAACAGGTCTCAAAGCACACTGTAAAGCTTTGATGAATGAAACAATGCTAGGGGTGTTTTATTTCTTGGTTGATCAGTAAAATCACTTTGAGGAAACAGCTTCCAAGAAGTTACATGGAAAGCAAGAGGCAGAATGGGTAGTCAGTCAAGGTCCTTCTAATTCCAAACCTAGTGTGTTGATAACTGGTAAGAACTGGTACAATAGGTCAATCTGGCAACTGCCAGCACATTAGCTATTTCTATGTCACTGGAGTTGTTAAACAGAAGATGGGGAAAGAGAGAAGGCTGGGTGTTTCCCATTCTCTTGAGGTCAAATGGATTTGTTGGCAAAATTTCCCAGAAAGATTATAAGAGAAAGATTGAAAAAGATTTTGAATATTTTAATAGTGTTTCTTGTTATTCTGAGAAAAGATTAGTCACAACACTCTTCCTGTGCAAAATGTCATGTGTGCTTATTTTATAGATGTCAATATTTTTAAAATAGGAAAAATTAATACAGTTGTTAAGAGTATACCCTTGAGTGAGAAACTAATTAAAATGTAAGAAAATGTCACAATACTAGGTGTTCTAGTTTGCTGACTGCTGGAATGTGACAAACCAGAGACGGATTGGCTTTTAATAAAAGGGGATTTATTTCTTTAGTTCTTCAGAGGAAAAGCAGCTAACTTTCAACTGAGGTTCTTTCTGATGCGAGAATGCACAGGGCGATTTCTGCTGGCCTTCTTTCCAGGCCTTTGGGTTCCAACAACTTTCCCCTGGGTGATTTCTTTCTGCATCTCCAAAGGTCTGGGCTGAGCTGTGAGTGCTGAGATGAGGTATGCTGAGCTGCTTGGGCTGTGCTATGTTGTGTTCTCTCATTTGAGCACCAGCCAATTAAATCAAACGTCATTCATTGCAGCAGGCACACCTCCTAGCCAACTGCAGATGTAATGAGCAACAGATGAGGTTCACGTACCATTGGCTCATGTCCACAGCAACAGAACTAGGTACCTTCACCTGGCCAAGCTGACAACTAAATCTAACTACCACACTAGGGTATGGTTATTTTAGGGCATTCACCTATTATAAATTCCAAAATTAAATGTGTTTTGCTTGGTGCTTTAAAATTTAAAGAAGTCTTTAGACAAATTATCTCAAAAAGGTAACATTCAAAGATATAATCATAAGTTTAGAGACTAATATAAAATGTTGCATATTTGATAGTGTTGCTGATAAGGCAGATATGGCCTTAAGTGAACAGAGAAAAATTATTGAAATGACAAAATGGTGGCAAAAAGGATAGCATATCCAAGAGAATATAAAAGGAAGGGGGGTTGAAATATTGGCAGACTGGTTATGAAATGAATTAAACATTCATTCAACTATGTATTTACTTTACACATTGTTCCACATTTGCATTATATTTTTCAATTAAAGAGTGGTTTAAAAAGTTACTTGGTATAAAAAGTTCCCTTCTTCTGAATAAGGAAAACAAAAGCACACAAGTATAAACAGAAACCACCTGAAATTGCAGAGAAAATTTTGCTTCTAAGATGAAAATCCAGTTTGATCCAGAATATGCCCATATTTATGCTTTAGTATGATAATCTAAATGAAAGCACAAAATTATTTTTTTTCATAGAGAATGGGGGAACTTCAAATTGAAAACTACTGTTACAGTTCAATATATTATATGGGAAAGAAATAATGAATAATAAAGCAGAAACTTTGAAGATCATTTTGATGCACCAGTCTGACATACTGTCATCATACACATAAAAACTTGTATCTTGTTTTAAGTAATTAGAGAGTTCTAAACATACTGTGGATATTTTTAAGTGAAATATGCTAAATGGAGGAATTTTGATAACTTTCAAGTGAAACCAGGTGTGTTCCCTGATACTTGAAGCTCATTAATTTGCAAAATGTCTTTCATCTCATTCCTAAATAAGAACTCAGTTTCTTTTTTTTTCTTATATTTTTCCTCTTGAAAGGTTATTGAATTCATTGGAGAATGAGTACTGTCCTGAATTTTGTGAGTAAAGAATATATCCTCCTCCTTGAAATTTGTTTTCAGAAGTAGACTTAATAATGTACCATACTGCTTGTTTTAGTTTGCTAAAGCAGCTGGAATGCAAAATACCAGAAAATTCCTTTTATAAAAGGAATTTATTACGTTGCAAGTTTACAGTTCTAAGACTGTGAAGATGTCCAAATTAAGGCACCAAGAGGTTACCTTCACTCAAGAAAGGCTGATGCTGTCCGGAACACCTCTCTCAGCTGGGAAGGCATGTGACTGGCATCTGATGGGGTGTTTGGCTTCTGGACACCTCTGTCAGCAGGAAAGGTGTATGGTATTGTCTGCTAGCTTTCGCTACCAGTTTCTTCAACCAACTTCCCCGGGGATGTTTTCTTTCTGCATCTCCAAAGGTCTCTGGCTATGTGCATTCTCAAGCTTTTTCCAAGATGGTTCCCTCTTAAAGGACTCTAGTAAGTGACCCCACCTTGAATGGGTGGAGACACATCTCCACGGAAACAACCTAATCAAAAGTCCCAACCAGCAATTCTGAATTAGAGTTAAGGAACATGGCTTTGCTGGGGTACACAACAGTTTCAAACCACCACACTGCTTTTTTTTTTTTTAATTTGCATATGGGCAGGAGGCACCAGGGATTGAACTCCAGACCTCCAGCACGGCAGGTCAGAGCTCTGCCTGCTGAGCCACGGCAGCCGCCCCACCACACTGCTATTTGGCAAACAAAAGTTATTCACATACTTTTCAATATTATTTTCTCATAGGGTCAGTGGTTGGATAATTTGATCAGAGTCATTTTCATTCATTTGTTCAATAGATAGAAGGAAGTGTAAGAAATTACTGCTGTATTTTTAGGTTTCTCAGATAAAAATTCAGAAGGATTTTGGGGTCTCCATACAATCATGCTTTGAACTCTATGACAAAAATTATGAATGGTTCTACGCTGTTTTGGTACTTACTTTTCAGTGGACTAAAGTATTGTCTAGTCCAGTATTTTCCAAAGATTGATGCTTCTACCTCTGATTGTACAAGATAAACATTTAAAAATAGTTTAACATTTATTTTAATGTAAAATAAAAATATGAGTAACACAGTTTACCCTCAGTTTGCTGGTAATACTGCTTAGAATAAGGTAATTTCAAAAGTGATTTTAACTAAATGAAAGTATAGGTATTAAGAAAATATGGCAAAAATTGCAGTGCTGGTATGAAAATGACTGTTTTGAAAGCTCTGATGTATCAACTGTGCAGCAAACTTTGGTTTGAAGATGAAAAACCCTGGGTTCCAGTTCTGACTCAGTCTATATTTGTTCATCCAATTCTACAAAATGTATCAGAAAGTGTTAGTGAGATACCTAATGATCAGTAAGGAAGAGATTACACCAGCTGGAGATTGAAGAAGAAGCAATAGAACTCATTTGGCACAGTAATAATTTAATGTTTATTGTATACATCAATTTGTAATTTTGCAGGTCTCTCTCCACCCCTTACTTTTTTGCCATTTAGCCAAACTTTGCAACAATTAGAAGTAAGAACAAGACTAACTTTAGTTTATGTTTTAAAACAATTAGTTAGGGCAGTGCAATGGTGGCTCAGTGGCAGAATTCTCGCCTGCCATGCCGGAGGCCCGGGTTCAATTCCAGGATCCTGCCCATGCCAAATAATAATAATAATAATAAATTTTAAAATAAAAACAATTAGTTAAAAATAGTGATTACTTCGATCCTTAGTAGCATACATCACAGCAAAAGCAGATCAAGCTTCTCTGGCTTGACACACAGATCTGACCAGGTTCCCTTTCTCCTCTAGTAAAGGCAGAATGTTAGAGAAAAACTTGCTCTGAGGGTTAGAGGGTTGCCTATATTCTTTTCACAAGTGGCCTCTGTGCATTCTGCACTTGCTTCAAAGGCAACTTGTTTAAATCAGCTGAAGTCCCCTTAAACAAGTAAAAGAAAAAGCTCCTCAAGTTATGGAGAGAGCCCAGAACTCCTGGCCAACTAGTCCTTCGTGAAAGAATCATGGGTGAAGGCATTCGAAGTAGGTTTTCTTTATGTACTACATGAGACAAATTGTAAGAAAATACAACATAGCTTTCATTTGGGATGAACATTGACATACCCTTAAGATGTATAGTGGAGTCCAATCTGAAAAAAACAAAACAAAGCAAAAAACACCATCCTTCTCACTCAGACTTTTCTTCAGAGATCTCTAGGGATCTTTATGTTTCAAGACATTAATTTCACTTAGAGTTTTGTTTCCAAAGAGTTTTGTATTAAAATAAAATGTAATGTGGTGTTTTTTTTTTCTTAACAAGCAAGATTGCCTACACCCAACTTAGCATCTAAAATTTCCATTCGGGTATCTCTGTGGTTCAGTTTTAGATTTGATGAAATAGTAGCACCTGCATCCAACTCCCAGCTCTGCTGCGCACTCGTGGCATTACTTGAAAACGCTCCCAACCTCTGCAGCCCTGCAAGTGTTTACCTATAGGAGTAGAATTGTAGTGCCTGCCCTACAAATCTGCTGGGATGATGAAATGAGAAAACCTAAGGGAAAGTGAATTCCAAATGAATCTGATCAGAAACCTCCCTGTTCATTGATTTCTTAATGAACTCCATCTCGTTCATCACTATAGCCTCATTGCTAAGAACAGTCCAGAACGCCTCTCTGTAAATACTGGGGGAATGAATGAAAGAATGTCCCACTCCAGATCCTTCCTTTTTCTATATCATAAAAGGCAGAAATGTCTAGGCCGCATTGGAGAAGAAAATTTGGATTTTCATAATGCATTTTCATCATAAAGAGTTCACGTTACTTTATATCAGGTTATCTCCCTATTCCTTATTGCATCCCAGTGTGTGGGTAGAAAAGCCAAAGTACTAAATTTACTTTTTTTTCGGATTCTGACTCTTCATGCTTGTGGGACATTAGGCACCCATGCAACACCACCTAGGTTCACAAATAATGTCGCCTCACCCTAATGTGTTTCTGGCAACTGTTGGGAGATATTAAAAATAAACTAAAATAGGGAGGGCCACGGGGGCTCAGCAGGCAGAGTTCTTGCATGCCATGCCCGAGACCCTGGTTCTATTCCCGGTGCCTGCCCATGCAAAATAATAATAATAAATAAACTAAAATACACCGCGAAAGCCATTTAGGAGTAGTAAATTCTTTAATCTCATCCATTCTCTTTGAGATGGTGCTCTAGTGACCCCTTGTGGCGAAACAGATTAAAAAGAAATTTTAGTTCCACAACACAACCTTTGACTACTTATTCATCCCTTATTTATTCTCTTCATTTTAGTAACATTTTCTACTCGTACAATGACAGTTATGCACAGTGATTTGTATTGTTCATATCCAAGTAGCATTATTTTGGCGTTTGACAGGATCACTGAATTTTGAGCTGAAAGAGCACTCAAAGGGATTTATCAGTCTTCTGTCATCAAGTGTAGAAAATGAGACCCAGAGAAGTAAAGTAGCTTGTGTGAAATCTCACCACAGAGGTGACACTGAAATTCTTCCGAGTCTAATGCTCTTTCCACTCGAATGCATTGCCTTTCAGATAGCATGAGTCTAGTCAGTAGCTGGGAGCAAACTTGTTCTTGTTTATGGCTCTGTGCTAAAGAAAAACGCCAAACTCATTCTGTCCCCATATCACTATTGTACCTTGGGTATGTGCCGAACAGACACTCCGTCTCTTTATTTCACTGGTTTTCAGATGGAAAGGATTCTTTCCTGAACAGCTGAACCAAGAAGCCGCCTCCTTATCTGTACACATGCTGAGAGCCTGGCTCTCGAGCTTGGGCTGATTCATAGCAGATGAGACTTTGGGGCTCTCAAGAGAGGAAAAATGTATTTTGCATTTGAGGGAATATCAGTAATTTTTATCCACAGAGGATAAATTGTGATGATTTTTTAAGAGGGCCACAAATTCTTTTGACACCCTTTCATCAAGAAGACGGGTATAGGGCAGCTGCCGTGGCTCAGCAGGCAGAGCTCCGACCTGCCGTGCTGGAGGTCTGGAGTTCGATCCCTGGTGCCTCCTGCCCATATGCAAATTAAAAAAAAAAAAAAAAGACGGGTATATGTTCCTTCCTCTTGAATCTGAACAGGCTCGGGACATTCCCACCCATAGAATGTGATGGAAACGATGCTATGTGACAGCTAAGGCTAGGTCCCTAGAGACTATACAACTTCCACCCAGGACTCTTAGGTCACTTGCTCTAGAGAAATTGGCCACCATGAAAAACTCCAACTACCTCAAGACTGCCATATTGAAGAGATCGCATGGAGATGCTTCAATTAACAGCCCCAGCTCAGCTCCCAGCTGATAGCCAGTATCTCCTTCTAGCCATGTCAATGGATTACCCTGGATGCCCAGCCAATCAAACGTCAGGTGACCGCAGCCCCAGTGGACGTCTGCCCCAACTCTCTGAGAGACCTTCCCCCTGCCCTGCCCGAGGGAGAACAGCCCAGCCAACTCTGAACCCCTGAACCATGATAGTGAACACAATCAATGGTTGTTGCTGTACGTCACTCTGTTGGTTTGTTAAGCTGCTGGAATCCAATACACCAGAAATAGAATGGCTTTTATAAAGGGAATTTAATAAGTCACAAGTTTACATTTCTAAGCCTATGAAAATGTCCAAACTAAGGCAACCAGGAAAAGATACCTTAATCCAAGGAAGGCTGATGGATCTGGAACCCCTCTGTCAGCTGGGAAGGCACGTGGCTGGCATCTGCTGGTCCCTTGCTCCTGGGCTCCGTTGCTTTCAGCCTCTGTTCCTGCGGGGGTTCCTCACTTGGCTTCTCCAGGGGTGGCTTTCATCTCTTGGCTTCCCTTACCTCTCTCCAGGTTCTGGCTTGCTTAACATCTTGTGGGAAGGCACACAGAAACATCTGCTAGGCTCCAAGCATCTCCAAACATCCGTGTCTGTTCTTTAAAGCAATTATTCTCCAAGCATCTACATCTACTCTCTCTGTTGGCTCTGACTCTCTCCAAAATGCTTCCTCTTTTAAAAGGATTCCAGTAAACTAATCAAGACTCAGCTGGAATGGGTGGAGTCACATCTCCATCTAATTAAAAGGTCACACCCACAATTGGGGGCACCACATCTCAGTGGAGATAATCTAATCAAAAGTTTTCTCCTTATCGTCTTGAATTAGGATGAAAAGATTTGGCTGCCTCCACAAGATTGGATCAGGATTAAATCATGGCTTTTCTGGAGTACATCATAATGGCTTCAAACCACCACAACCACTAAGAATTGGGGTAAATTGTTGCGCATTAATAATAAACAGAACAAAGAATTTATTGAAGTAATTTCTCTGATTCTGTAAAACTGCTGAATGAAAAATACAAAACAATGTACTCTTCTCCAATGCTAGCGGAATTTCAGTTACTCTTCCTATTAACAGGCAATAAAAACAGCCATAATAAGTGAAAGAGCTCTCGATCGAAATGAATAGATATTCTAATTGATATAAATGTAATATAATTTCGTCCTCCTTTAGACTGCAAATTATAAATATATGGATATTTTTTAATTTTTTATTTATTAATTTAAAAAATTAACAACAAACAAACAAAAATATTAACATATCATTCCATTCTACATATACAATCAGCAATTCTCAATATCATCACATAGTTGCATATTCATCATTTCTTAGAACATTTGCATTGATTTAGAAAAAGAAATAAAAAGACAACAGAAAAAGAAATAAAACGATAACAGAAAAAAGATTATACATACCATACCCCTTACCCCTCGCTTTCATTTATCACTAGCATTTCAAACTAAATTTATTTTAACATTTGTTCCCCCTATTATTTATTTTTATTCCATATGTTCTACTCATCTGTTGATATGGTAGATAAAAGGAGCATCAGACACAAGGTTTTCACAGTCACAGAGTCACATTGTGAAAGCTATATCATTGTTCAATCATCATCAAGAAACATGGCTACTGGAACACAGCTCTACATTTTCAGGCAGTTCCCTCCAGCCTCTCCACTACATCTTGAACAACAAGGTGATTATCTACTTAATGCGTAAGAATAACCTCCAGGATAACCTCTCAACTCTGGAATCTCTCAGCCATTGACACTTAGTATCATTTCACTCTTCCCCCTTTGGTAGAGAAGGTTCTCTCAATCCCTTGATGTTAATTCTCAGCTCATTCTAGGGTTTTTCTCAGTCCCTTGATGCTGAGTCTCAGCTCATTCCAGGATCTCTGTCCCACGTTGCCAGGAAGGTCCACACCCCTGGGAGTCATGTCCCTCGTAGCGAGGGGGAGGGTGGTGAGACTGCTCATCGTGTTGGCTGCAGAGAGAGGCCACATCTGAGCAACAAAAGAGGCTCTCTTGGGGGTGACTCTTAGGCCTAGATTTTAAGTAGACTTGACCTATCCTTTGCGGGGTTAAGTTTCATATGAACAAACCCCAAGACTGGGGGCTCAGCCTATAGCTTTGGTTGTCCACACTGCTTGTGAGAATATCAAGGATTCAACTTGGGGAAGTTGAATTTCTCCCCGTTCTCACCATTCCCCAAACGGGGCTTTGAAAATACTTTTCTACTCACTGATCGAATCACTCTGGGATTCAAAAGATATGGATATTTTTAAAATATGAACTCAAAAGAGGACATATGTGTTCTGCAGCCTATAAAAACCAAAGGATAAATCACATCTGAAATTATGTTTAGAACTCCTAACGTGTTGGAGAGTTGGGAGAATATGGAAATCCCTCAAAGAGTTTACAGTCTAGGTGATGAGACACATAGAACCCACGTTAGGTACAACAACCGTAAAATAGGTTGGCACTAAATGTAACAGAACTTTAGAGAAAGGCGGGAGTGGTATGAAGTAGGTTAGGAACACATGTAACATATAATGTCATGGGGAAGAGACTTTCCTGCCGTGACACTTGATGTTCTCCCAACTGTAAACTCCATGAAGGTAGGCACCACTTGGCTAATCTCCCACTGTATCTCTGATATCTGGTATATAAGAGGGATGTAGTATGTATTAGATAAACTGCTGAATGATACATGTTTGGAAGTAGCAGAAAATAAGGCTGGACATCTAGAGTTTTGAGCCAGAAAGAATCAATAGATGAAAGAGGGAATGAATGAGTGAGCTGGGGAGGGCATGGAAAGCAAGGCAAGAATTTGACATGATAGATCCCTTAGGTGGTGAGCAACAGGTTTTCTATAAAGATTGGATGGCAGCAGGGTGAGTGAAGCAGAAAGAGACCAGACGCAGGAGCTCTAGGTTATATTTGTTCTGAACCGGACCCTTTTGTTATAAAGGATTTATTTAATCAAGACAGTTGGTTTTATGGGCTTTAAAGATTGGGTGATAATACTGTATCAATGTTATTCTCCTGATTTTGTTGGTTGTGTTGTGATTATAAAGGAGAGTGCCCTTATTTATAGGAAATATGCATTAAATTATGCAGCAGGGTGATACATGGGGTCAGCAAATTATTCTCAAGTGATTCGTGGGGGGGGGAAGTCATTTGTACTGTACTTGCAAATTTCTTATAGTGTGAGACTTTTGAAATAAAAAGTAAAATTAAAATGAATAAGATATGACTGTGCTGGAGCTTGGCGATTACAATTTATGCCTTGTCTCCCCTCTCCCCACTCTGCTTCTTGTGTGTCCTGTGACTAAATCTGCCACTTTCTAGAGTCTATTTTTCTAAGACAACTTTTTTCATGCATCACTAAAAATGCAAAAAAGCAATAGTGGTGTTTTGATAGATGTCCATAATTCACATGTTGGTATTTCCACATGTTTCGCAAAATAAGTGCCCACGTTAGGATTAATACCTTCCGTATATGAGAAAATCTCTAGGATTAATCTTGTTCTTTAAGAAAAAAATTATCTCATAAATATAACATGAAAATATAATAACCCATAATCCCTTCACACTAATAAATACATTTTTCAAGCTCTCTTCCCATCTTATTCCACATACATAAATTGCTTATACATGGTTGTAATCACAACACAGATACAATTTCATATTCCACCTTTCTTGTCTGAGTGTATTCCAATATTGTTAGAGAGCCTCTGGGGCGCTTCTTGCCCTCTGATTCTATGATTACATTTTTGAAACACTGACCTCATAATATAACTAGAGGTCCATATTTTATTATTCGATACCTGCAATGTGGGCACCTTATTGCTTCTACCTGCTCAGTCCAATGTGGGTATGCTATCTATCTAGCAGTTTCTATCACTCTGCTTGTCATTTGACAAAGATTCTGAAGCCACTGAGATCTATGCTGGGAGTTCCAGCTCTGCTTTGTACAGGTCACTAAAGTAAGCTTTCTGGGCCTCAATTTTCAGTCTGAAAAACAGGGTGATAATATCTACCCACATGATTTTTGTGAGAATTAAATGAGATAAGAAATGTGAAGTCTTTGGTATAGTATCTAGCATCTAATAAGTCCTCAATAAATATTCACAATGAGCATCATTCTTCTAAAAATGACTTTACTAGTTAATAGAATGTGGGATTTCTCCAAATACACAGTTTTGTGACCAATGTTATATTTTGCAACTCACTTAATTTTATTTGTGATATGGGTCATTTTTAGATCCTCTGAAGGATTTATAAAGAACCAGCTGATTTTCTAATGGTCACCAGAATTGAGAACCAAAAGGAAAGGTAGAACTGCAACTGATTAATCATTTCTCTCCAACACCTGTTCTAGTTTTTCTGCTTCCCTGAAAAGAGACAGATAAAAAAGAATCCTTAAAGATGTAATCACTGGAACATGGCAGAAATATTGCATGCACACTTTGCTTTTAAAAATGAATTTGCCTAATTCCTTTCACAGTCAGATGATTCCATACTACGAAAGAATGATCATGTCAACTTATGAAATGGAAATGGATAAATAAAGGAATCACTCTTTGTGTTAATTTTAAAAAACACATAAAAATTGTTCTTTGAGAAATTTCTGGAAATAAAGGCTCTTTGAGGGCGAATGTGTGCTTGATATTCATGAAGTATTTCACAGGGGGACATTAAATAAGAAGTTGAATGTGTAAAGGTCAACAGAACTGCCAACTAAAGGGTGTTTCAAATTCTATATCGATAACATTTAATTTACAGATTTTCTATTCTTACACTACTTTAAAGCAGATGGGTCGGGATTCCACTGCATAAGTTGAGGAACGTTATAATAGCACAAAACTCAAGCTATTTAAAATTCCAAAACAGTAGGGATGATGAGAAACATTGTTGAAAAATCTTCCAAATATTTTTCTAAATGGAGCTTTCTGGGTCGTTACCATGTCTTTGGAAAAATTCACTGATTCTTGCAATCAAGAATGAAAATGAAAGCAAAATATTCACACGGATAACCAACTGGTAGTAGAGCCCTTTATCTTCTGGGAAAAAAAAGATAATGAAGAATTTCAGGACAGATAAGAAAAGACAAAGGTGTATTAAAATACATGCTTTTTCAAACAGCTCTTACTAATGTCATGCTTCCAGCCATGTGAGAACTACACATGTTCACAGCCAAGTCATTAAGTGGACAATGAAACCTGTGTGTAGAGAAACAAGGGAGCAAGGACTAAATGCGGAAGAAAGTCAGGTAAGGGCTGGAAAGAGCCAACTGCTGTGGCTTTGTGTATCCCAAGAAGGCTGGTGGAGGGAAGACCTGGTCACGCTAACAGAAGGGTGACAAGGGAGGCTCACTCTTCTGGACCATTCAAGTGGGCTGCCACTGAGTCCTTTTATTTCCAACATTGAGGACTGAAAGTGAATCCTAAAGTCTGTCTCTGAAAGTAAAGCATGTCTTTTTGGAATAGCTTTTACAATAACTCTGGTTCTGTTACTGGTATACATATTATTTCAGATAGGGTCACTCATAGCTTTTGGATCATTTGAAATGTTTATTTCCAAGATTGGGGAGCTCAGCAGAAGCTGGTTCACCTAATCTGTCCTGTTCTTTTAGGACTAACTTCTCTCTGTGCCCCATAGAAAAAGGACACAATGTTCCCCATATTAGGAGACAGGAGGCTGTGCTGGTGCCACCTGCTCCCTTCTTGTTGGGAAGTGGAATTGGGAAAGTTCAGCCTCTCATTAGATTAGCTCATGAGCTCAGGTAAGTAAGTCAACTTGATTTTCAGGATCTGCTCTGGATTTTTCTTTGAAAAAAAATGGCACAATTAAGAAGGATTTTGTATAATTTTAACATTAAAAAACTCTGACTCGCATTCCTTTGCTGTCAATCTAATGAAGAAGAAAAACACATTGCTGAGGCAAGGCAATTGACGGATGGTTTTGTCTTTTAAAGCGAGAGTCACAATATTAATTCTTATCCTTTGATGAGAAAATTAGAGAATAGTTTAGATTACTGAAAACATTTAGCTACTGCCCTAATACTCTGTTTCTTAAGTTTGTTTCTTAAAGCTATTTTTTGTATTATCCTTGATCGTTTAAGTGGAGTTCCTCTGATTGAAGATTTTTTTCACAGGAAGGGCACTTATAATTTCTAGCAATACGTAGGTAACCTCAGAGCCATTGCACGCTCAGAAGCTGCTGAGAAACAGAGTTAATCTTCTTTTTCTTATTGAATCTCCTATGCTAAGTCTCCAAGGCATTTTGCTGGGCCAGGGGAAGTATTCCTAATGCCACTGTCCATATTATCTTCAGCTTACAGGAGTAGATAGTTTCACTCTGTCAATGTCATTATCTATACTTACATGGATCCCAAATACCAATTAAGATTTGCTGGAACTTTCTGCCGTTGCTGGAGAAATGAAGACACATGTTCAATTCCACTAAAAATAACATTTCTACCGTACCAGAGATGATCTTTTTGACATCCCTAAGTATGACTGAGTAATCTTGGAAATTAATCTTCATGGCCAAATTCATTGGAGGGTGTGAATAGAGATGACTTAGGGAGAGCTGCCACTGTCCCTGACCGGCCCACACTGTGCGGACACTTGCCCCATCCTTGCATATTTGCTGAACGGTGCCTCTGCTCTGGGCCTCTCATCTGCTCAGTGTTCTCCCAAGACGTCCAGTGTATCCTGGCAGAGCCATTAGCTGTGGATCCACCCGCTGGGGAGTGCAGAGCTGGCTGCAAACACTGGCTTCATTCACCATCAGAAAAGACAGGCCTGTTCCCTTTTCACTGACACAACCTTCACGCTATGCCTCGGTGTTTCTCTCAGCTGGGTAGCCACCAGTCTATTTCCTTCTTTAGCCCATCATATTATAATGGAGGATGAGATGAAAAGGAATACAGACCCTTGATACCTTTTACTTGTAGTGCTAACTAATGCAGGGCCTCGTGTCTGATCTGCTTGGCTGAGGGACGGCAGATGGCCTTCTGAGAGCTTTTCAAACTGAGGTTGCTTTTAGCAGAGCATGGAGGGGGGCGGTTTGCTGTTAGATTTTCCTTGTAGTGGTAGGAAGCAGCACTGAATAAAAGCACACAACAATTGTGCCACTTCTCTGGGAAGCTTATTACAACCTTACAATGAGGGCTAATTGGCTGATGCCAAAAGCAGATGCAGAAGCAGCTTTGAATATAATTCAGAAGAAGTTTAGAGAGCAGAGTGAAGAAGGAGGCTTGGGCATAAAGGAAAACAGCGATGTGGGAAGGACATCAGCCTGTAAGAGGTGAGGGTCGAGATGAAGAGGTAAAGGAGGAGTTTTATTGTTGTTATCAAAAAGGAATCGTGCCTTGTTTAAAGAGTTTGCTCACACTCCCCTCCCCCCAGTTCCCCAAATCTGCTCGATCCGGGGATGGCAGCCAACTGTCCTCAGATGCATGCAACCGTCTCGTTCCCTGACGCTGCCATTACCACAAGAACTGATGAGGACAAACCTTGTAGCCTTTCAAGAAACTTTTGTGGGGGCTCCATGTGGGGACAGAGAAGGAACTAAAATGTTCCGAGTTCTTACTATATGCTAGGATAGTGCAAGAAGCTTCCTTTATTATTCATTTAATCTTCAAAACAATTCGACAACATTCTTATGGTCATTTTTCAGCAGAGGAAATTAAGACTCAAGGATGTTAAATAACTCACTCAAAGACCAATATATTCAAATCCAGGCACTTCTGACTCCAAAGTTCAAGTCCTTCACCCCATGCCAACCTGTGCCAACTCCTCATATAGTCTGGCCCTATCTACTACCTGGCATATACTATTATATGCTCAATAAATGTTTTCTGAAATTGGAACTAAACTGACTCAGATGTAGAGAGAGGAAAGAAGCTAATAACAGTGGAGACAGGTGCGATGGTGGCTTATTGGCAGAACTCTCACCTGCCATGCCGGAGATCCGGGTTTGATTCCCGGTGGCTGCCCATGAAAAAAAAAAAAAAGAAGTAGAGACAATTTAGGAACATTGATCTTAGAAGTCAATTCTCAGCTAAGGTTGGCCTGCCTAAGTGGCCCAACCTCAATACACATGCAAATTCAGTCAGAATCCTTTGGCAAAAATGTATTAAGTACCTATTATATGCCCGACACTGTGCCAGGTCTAGAAGTACAGGCATCTTAAACCAAGGCTCTGTCCTCAACTAGCTCACAGTATGTTAGGTAGGACTCATTTATATACAAGTACAATATGGTGTGAAAAAAATATAGTAGAGATAAGTTCCAGTGCTCAAGAAAGATAAAGGAAACCTAACTTGGCCTGGGAAGGTCAAAGAAGACTTCCTGAAGGAGGTGATGCCTGAGTGGCCAAGAAGGGCAAGTGGTCCCAAGAAAAGGGGGCAGCATGAGCAAAGTCTGAGGCATAAAATAGCCAGCATGTGCATAGAATGCTAAGTGTTTCCTACAGAGCCCAAATCACGTGGCAGGAAATGACATTAAAGTGATCCGAAGGGCTAGGGAAAGAAGGGAGGTCTCCAGTGCCATGCTGAGTGGCCTGGACTTCATCCAGAAGGGCATGTAAGACATTGATTGCGCTATACAGGGGAGAAGGAGTGATATGGTCATTGTAGAGGGTCAGTTTGAAGGGATAAGAATTGAAATAGAAGAACAGTTGGAAGGTTGATGCTGTGCTTGATGTGGGGAATTATGAACACCTGATCCAGGGAAGTGGCAATCAAGATGGGTAAGGCCAGATTTGTTTGCAAAACATTTTCAAGGTCAAGTCAACAGTAATCAGTGTTAGAGAAGATTGTGAAGGATGAGGCAATGAGGGAATGACACATGGATTTCTAGCTTAAGTACCTGTGGTACTTAGATTCAGTTGTCAACTTGGCCAGGTGAAGGCACCTAGTTCTGTTGCCGTAGACATGGACCAATGGTACGTGAACCTCATCTGTTGCTGATTACATCTGCAGTCAGCTAGGAGGTGTGCCCGCTGCAATGAATGATGTTTGACTTAATTGTCTGGTGCTTAAATGAAAGAGCACAACGTAGCACAGCCTAAGCAGCTCAGCATACCTCATCTCAGCACTCACAGCTCAGCCCAAGCCTTTGGAGATGCAGAAAGAAATCACCCCAGGGAAAGTTGTTGGAACCCAGAGACCTGAAGAGAAGGCCAGCAGAGATCACCCTGTGCCTTCCCACATAAGAAAGAACCTCAGATGAAAGTTAGCTGCCTTTCCTCTGAAGAACTAATGAAATAAATCCCCTTTTATTAAAAGCCAATCCGTCTCTGGTGTGTTGCATTCTGGCAGCTAGCAAACTAGAACAGTACATGTGAGGATGATGAGGCCACTCATTAAAATTATGAATTTGGGTGAGTGGGAAAGATGAAGAGTTTATTTGAGATACCTGGGGTATAGCTAGGTGTGTAGTGGACAGTTTGATTATGAATCTGGAACTCAAAAGCAAGATAAAAAGAGGTAAAGATTCAAAGCAGAAGTCCAAAAATAGTTTCTTCTGCAGTCACATCTGTCCCACATTTGTATTTTGTTTGGATCCATCTTGTTGTTTTTCAACATGGAAAAGTCAGGAAATTGCACAAAGATTATAAATTTCAAGTGTCTCCTGAAAACTTATATTATTTTAATTTCTGTTCCTCCTTGGCAACATTCAGCTGGAACAGAGAAGCAGGTCTGCCCTCCAAGCAGGACATGTGAATTCACTGATCTACTGCCCTCACCACCCTGACTAGATCCCTGGTCCTGAAGTCAGCGTTGGTTGACCTTTTGTCATCACAATTGCCCTGCTGTTTTTCTTACAGGAAAGTTGAGGAAAGTAAACTAGCTCTTATTCAGTTATCTCTATTAAAAGTAGAAACTGAAACATAGCCTAAGAGAACAGGGTGTATCAAGGAAAGTAGGGGTGAGAAGTGAAAACTGATCCATCTGTAGTAGTTAGGCTCAGGTGTCCACTTGGCCAAGTGATGGTGCCTAGTTGTTCTGTTGCTGTGAACTTAAATAATCAGCATGTGATTTTCCTCTATGGCTGATTACATCTGTGGTCAGCTACGGAGAGTGAGTGCCTTCCACAATGAGTGGGGTTTAAAAGGAGGGGTCAGAAGAGAGGAGCTCAGACACAGACGTTTGGAGATGCAGAAAGGAAATGCCCCTGGGAAAGCCATTTGAACCCAGAAGCCAGGAGCAAAGGCCAGCAGACATCACCATGTACCTTCCCATGTGACAGAGAAAGTCAGAGGAAAGCCAGCTGTTTTTCCTCCAAAGAACTGTAAATTTGTAACTAAATAAATCCCCTTATTAAAAGCTGATCCATCTCTGGTGTGTTGCATTCTGGCAGCCTTAGCAAAGTAAAACACCATCTATTTCACATGTAGGCAAAATGTGTCCTTGTTGAAAGAATTAAACTTGAGATGCCATCATGAAATAAACCATATTAAGAGCAATATCTGGTATGTTAAAAAGATGTGTGATGAAAAATTCAGTAAACTTTAAAATAAAAGGATTGAAATTTCAATAAGGTTTGTTTTTGGAAACTGGATGGAATAAAGGGTGATACACTATTGCCTCTTCCTCACCATACATGGTGTGTCTTCTTGAAGGTGTTTGGACTAGCAACCTCTGTTTTAGAGACATCAGCATATAGCATGGACTGTAAAAATGGAATTGGGGGGGATGGATGATATCATCCAGAGAGTGTGCCAAGATAAAGAAGAAAAGTAGGCCAAGGATGGAATTTTGGGAAAAACTTGAGGGATAAAAGTATCCAAAGGAAGCTGGGAATGATGAAAAGACAAAGAGGAACCTGAAAAGTGTGGTGGTTTCAAAGCTAGGGGAGCAGGAAAAAGGAGAGATCAAAATGATCAAATCCAGCAGAATTGGGAACCTCCTAATTGGTCTTTCCCAGCCCAGACAGGGCCAGGGACTCATGTAGGTGGCGCAGATCAACTGCAAAGTTCCCTGGGGAGGGCATCAGGAGGAGTGCCAAAAGTTCTCCAATGGCTTCCCAAAGCTGAGCTTCCCTGGCCTGCGCAGCAAATGCAGCCTTTCAGCTAACTGTTCCCCACAGCCCTGAGGAAGCGCTGTGTCTTTAAATCTCCACTGCCTCTGCCCCTGTCCAGGCAGGGTTGAAGCCATGTCTGCCACTGCCCTTGTCCGGGGTAGGTTAAATCAGTAGCTGCCCTCAGAGCTAGGATCCAGCAATCTAAATTTGCTAATCAAAAGTCCAATCAGTGGCCAAGATGGCGGCTTAGCAATGTGCATGTTTTAGTTCGTCCTCCAGAACAACTACTAGATAACCAGAAACAGTACAGAACAGCTCCCGGAACCACGATAGTGACCAGACACACAGCGTGCCCAGGTCTGGACCAGCTGGACCAACTGCGAGTCTCCGGAACCGTGAGTTCCCCAAGCCGTGGTGGCCGGCGCCCGTCACCCCTCCCCCATAGTCGGCTTCCCGGAGGGGAAGGAAAGAGACTAACAGTAGCAGGGACTGAGTCCAACCAAGCGCCAATTGTGGCATTAATAAACAAATTCTGACTACTAAAAATAGGCCCCCAGCTCATGCAAAACTGGTCAAATCAGAGGTCGCTTATTGGGCTAACTGAAAAAGAGGAAAGGGGACAAAACGGGGGTTTTTGTGGCTGTATCTATGGAGGCTTGGCTGCCTCTGGATTCAGCGGCGGGACTACTCGGGCTGCAACTGCCCCATGCATACGCAGAAACAGACTGCTTTCAGGGCTGTCTCCCACCTGTGCCTTCCCCAGGGGAGGGGTGAAGCCCAACTTAGGTGGAATCCCTCTCTCAAGGAACTCAGACCCCAGGGCTTGGCAAATTGAAGCCATTAAAACCAGCGTACAACCTCTCCTCTGTCTCCACCACACCCTCAGCAGGGAGAGCCTTCCAAAGTTAAAGGAGCCACGACATCTTTTGCTGGTGGGACCCGCAGGCAGACAAGCGCCACCTACTGGGCAGGATAAGAAAAACAGAGCCCAGAGACTTCACAGGAAAGTCTTTCAACCTGCCGGGTCTCACCCTCAGGGAAAACTGACGCAGGTGACTCCTTCCCCCTGATAGGAGGCCAGTTTAGTCCGGGAAAACCCGACTGGTGTCTGTAATACCTATGTAGACCCTCCTAAGGGTGGGGAGGGAAAAGGCACCTTACAAACACGACAAGAAAACAAGAACTGAAAAATTACCCTCTGTTAAACAAAACTTAAGCTAGAGGCCCAGAAAAAGCTGAACTGAAGGTCAAAGAACAGATAGACAGCAAACTCATCTAGCAACAAAACCCTAGGTAAGATAAGTGAAAGCAATCTCCAGAATAAACTAATTAAGGTAATTAAATGTCTAGACGCCAGCAAAAAATAACAAATC
>PVIY010039188.1:0-23298 GCA_004026745.1 Myrmecophaga tridactyla
AAAAAAAGTTTATAAAAAAAAAAAACCAACCCATTTTCTAGACATATCAAAAGCACAAACCACTAAACCTTCCAAAACAGTATTTATAATATACTCCTTCTTTAAAATGGTATTGTCTTGGTGGGATCACTGGTGATATGTTAATCTTATAGCCTCTAATTTTTCAAAAGATATTTTTCCAAAAGTTAACTGGACATGTGAAAATGCCTCTAATAAGTACATAAATTTTAACCATTTACCGCTTCCACAATTCTTTAAGAACTGTTCAATTATTTGCCTAATTCAAATCCACACACTTGACTTTTAAAAATTCCTGTAGAGTAGCATATAATAACATATATTAATTTGTTAAGAAATTATTATAAATTACAAATAAACTCAATGATTTTCCAAAATAAGACAATAAAGAACATAAAAAACTTTTGATGGCTAAAGTTTAAAATTCAGAGAGAAAATAATCTGCATTCTCTTCAATAATGATGGTGGTAGGATGTCTAAAAAACATTTTGTAGCTACTCCCTCAAAAGTCTATAAGAAGGCTATAAAAAGTTTAGAAATCTTTAAGATTTTTCACTCTTAAATAAAAATAAATTTCCATACAGTGGAACTTATAAAGTAAATTAAAAAGAGTAGATAAAGGTTGTTTATATAGCAATGGATTGACCTCCAAGATATTTTTAAAATATCTTGAAAAAATATTGGAAAAAAAGGGCATTTAGTAAAGTATGTTACCTTTTGCATTAAAAGGGGAAAGATACATACATCTGTGTGTGTATACATACATATACACACGCATGCACATATTTTTGGTGGAATATGCACAAATTAACTTTAGAAAGATATGCAAGAAACCGCTAACATTAGGGTTAACAGTGGGGAAAGTAACAGAGTAGCTGGAGGACAGTAAAAAGGAAGCTTTCCTCAGTTCACTCTCTTGCATATTTTGAATTCTGAGCAATGTGAATGTATAATAATCCAAAAAATAAACATTAAAAGAACTTTACCTTGCACCATTGTTCCTAATGACTTCCACAGTTTCTTCAACAAAATATCGATCCTTGACATATGCAAAGATATCATCACAAATTTCATGTAAGCGTGAACGATGGGTAAGGTTGGTCAAGTATAAAACTGGAATAATTAGTGGTTCAGGAAAACTCTGGAGATTCTGTCTTGCTTTTTTCTCTGACTCAAGTGCCTCCTGATAGGTCAGTCCAGGCTTGCCCGTCACAGCACAACTCCATACAAGACTGTTGCACAGAATGGTTCGCTCAAAAAAGTCACTGATTAAAAAACAAAAACAAAAAATCATTACTCATCATTACACAAATTTTATATTAAAAACTGATAAAGGATTGTGTCTTTATTGCAAAATCATACATACAAACATAGAACTGAAACAAGGGTTTAACAACTGGATAATTTACTAAGAAAAAGTATATTTAAGCAAGACATTTATATTTTGTTTTGTAAAGGTACATTCAACCAAAATTGAACTTCAATTTCCATGAGGTTTGGACTTCAATTTCCAGAGTCAAACTGGAAAGAAACTCAACTTTTCCTTTTCCTTCTAATTTTTAAGTGTTTATTCCAAAATGGTCGAAACATCAGAGTCAATTTTAAGCACTGAAATATGAATTTTAAGGTATTAACATAATAGTAAAAAGCCAGTAAATCTTAATGTCTAACAATAAGAGAAAGGTTTAAGTAAATCATGGTATGTGAATTCAGGATAATGAAAAAATCAGTCATTAAAAACAAAAGATAGGTTTTTCCTTTTTTCTTTTTATTTCTTTTTCTGAATTGATGCAATTTTTCTAAGAAATGATCATAATGATGAATATACAACCATGTGATGATATTGTGAGTTACTGATTTTATATCAAGAATGGAATAATCATATGGTAAGAACGTTCATGTTTGTATGTTGTTATGTTTAAAAAATTAATTAATTAAAAAAATATATTTAAGATAGGGCAGTGCAATGGTGGTTTAGTGGAAGAATTCTTGCCTGCCATGCCAGAGACCTGGGTTCAATTCCCAGAGCCCACCCATGCCAAAAATAATAATAATAATAAGACGACCCAACCATATGCTGCCTACAAGAGACTCCCCTTAAATGAAAGTGATAGGATGGAAAATATATACCATGCACATACGTAACCAGAGAGCTGGGGTAGCTATCCTAATATGAGATTAAAAAAGACTTTAAGGGCGGGCCACGGTGGCTCAGCAGGCAAGAATGCTTGCCTGCCATGCCAGAGGACCTGGGTTCGATTCCTGGTGCCTGCCCATGTTAAAAAAAAAAAAGACTTTAAGCCAAAAACAGTTACAAGGGACAAAAACAGTCATTACATATTGATAAAGGGGTCAATTAAAAAATATAAGGAAATATACCAATCTTCACAGCATTAGTCACAGTTGTGAAAAGGTGAAACAGCCCAAGAGTGCAGCAATAGATGAATGGATAAAGAAAATATCATATATCCATTCAACAGAATATCACTCAGCCATAAAGAAATGATATACTAATACATGGATAAACCTTAAAAACATTATCATTAGTGAAAGAAGCCAGATACAAAAGGACAACTATTATATGATTCCACTTCTATGAAATATATAGGATAGGCAAATTCATAAAGAGAGAAAATAGATAAGAGGCTACGAGGGACTGGGGGAAGGCAGGAATAGGTAGATATTTCTTAATATATACAAAGTTTCTGTTTTGTGTGATGAAAGTTTTAGTAATGGATGGTGGTGATGGCAGCACAACATTGTAAATATAATTACTGTCCCCAAAATGTATACTTAAAAATGGTTAAAATGGTTTTTGCATGAGGAAGAACAAAGGAATGTCATTACTGCAGGATGTTGAAAACAGACGGTAATTAATATTTTAAAATTTCAACTTATGTGTGAGACTAAATCAAAAAATGTTTATTTGGTACAAAATTTATATTTTGACTAGTGCATCTCCTAATATAACTTATGTAGATAGTTGGTTGAACAACATAAGTACATGGAACCTTGGGTAGGACATGAGATTTTGTTGGTTTGTCCAGAGTGATGCCCTGATAAATCCCAGAGTGATTTGATCAGTGAGTGGAAAAGTATTTGCAAAGTCCCCTTTGGGGAATGGTGAGAACAGGGGAAAATTCAACCTCCCCAAGTTGAATTATTGATATTCTCACAAGCAGTACGGACAACCAAAGCTATAGGCTGAGCCCCCAGTCTTGGGGTTTGTTCACATGAAATGTAACCCCACAAAGGATAGGTCAAGTCTACTTAAAATTAGGCCTAAGAGTCACCCCCAAGAGAACCTCTTTTGTTGCTCAGATGTGGCCTCTGTCTCCAGCCAATACAACAAGCAAACTCACCACTCTCCCCCTGTCTACATGGGGCATGACTCCCAGGGGTGTGGACCTTCCTAGCAACGTGGGACAGAAATCCTAGAATGAGCTGAGACTCAGCATGAAGGGATTGAGAAAAACTCTAGAATGAGCTGAGACCCAGCATCAAGGGATTGAGAAAACCTCAACCAAAAGGGGGAAGAGTGAAATGAGACAAAGTGTCAATGGCAGTGAGATTCCAAACAGAAATGAGAGGTTATCCTGGAGGTTATTCTTACACATTAAGTAGATATCACCTTGTTATCCAAGATGTAATGGAGAGGCTGGAGGGAACTGCCTGAAAATGTAGAGCTGTGTTTCAGTAGCCATGTTTCTTGATGATGATTGAATAATGATATACAATCATTAGCTTTCCCAATGTGACTGTGTGATTGTGAAAACCTTGTGTCTGATGCTCCTTTTATCTACCTTGTCAACAGACGAGTAGAACATATGGAATAAAAATAAATAATAGGGGGAACAAATGTTAAAATAAATTTAATTTGAAATGCTAGTGATCAATGAAAGGGAGGAGTAATAGGTGTGGTATGTAAATTTTTTCTCTTTTTCTGTTCTTGTTTTATTTTTCTGTTGTCTTTTTATTTCTTTTTCTGAATTGATGCAAATGTTCTAAAAAATGATGATGATGATGAATATGCAACTATGTGATGACATTGTGAATTATTGATTATATATGTAGAACGGAATGAACATATATTAAGGATGCTTGCGTTTCTTTCTTGTAATTTTTTTAATTAATAAAAAATTATAAAAAATGGTTAAAATGGCTAATTTGATGGTATATATATACACATAAGCACAATTTTTTAAGAAAGTATAAGAAGAGTTCTTAAATATGTTACTAGGAAAAAACAAAACTGTTTCCAGTTTGATCCTTCCTATATTTTTTGTAAGTTTACCAGAACTGTATATACAGTATGATCCCATTTTTGGAAAGAAAGAAGGAAGGAAGGGAGGGAGGGAAGGAAGACACCTACAGAAGCAGAAAGATTGCTGGAATATTACAGAAAAATCAAGATAGGACAGTGCTGGTGGCTCAGTGGCAGAATGCTTGCCTGCCATGCCGGAGACCTGGGTTCGATTCCCAGTGCCAACCCATGAAAAAAAAAAATCAAGGTAGCAGCTGGGGAGAGGAGATGGGACTGGGGATATTCTACTCAGTGTTTTTGTGCATTTCTGAATTCTTAGAACATAAGCAGTTGTTTTTTTAAATTTTTTATCCAGTCAGTTTTAAAATGCAAGAGATCTAAAATATGGAAAGACTTCCACTTAAGGCATACTGAGTAGGAAAAAACTCAAATCACTGAATAGCACAATCCCATGTACATTAATAACAATGTGTGTATTTATACACATACAATAAACAGATGTTCCTTATGGAAAAAATAGGAGGGCTGTAAAGGAAGATAAAGAAAGTTATTTTATCTTTTTATTTTGAAACTTTCAAACTTACAGAGCAGTTACAAAAATAACACAAACCCCTTATATAGAGAACTCCTAATAGTCCTATCTACCCTAGATACCCAGAGCCACCAATTTTAACATTTTGCCATATTTGCCTAATCATTCTATCTGTCTATCTATCTTAACTGTCTATATATGATTCAATCCATTTTCTGAACAATTGAGTGTAGGTTGTATATATCATGCTTCTTAAATACTTAATACTGCTATGTATACTTCCTAAGAACAAAGATACTCAGTTTTCTAATTACCTTAAATACAATTATCAAGTTCAAGAAATTTAACAGGATGTAAAGCTTACAGTCTATATTCCAATCTTTTCATAAGTTCCAATAATGTCTTTTCTCTTCTAAGATCACATATGGCATTTAATAGTAAAAATTTTTTCTTATTCTAAATATTTCTATAGTTTCAATTTTTATCATGAGCATATACTCATTATTTTTTAGTAAAAATATATTTTTTTAATAGAAAAGACTAGATAAATGCAAAAAGGTAAGATAACGTATAACTTTTTTTCTCTTCTCCTCTATACTATGGTATACTTTTCTAAATGTCTCTGATTACATGCAACCAATATAATTAATGGATACTATTCTCTTTCTTCCTTTCCTTCTTCCACCATTCTATAAGTGTTAAAATTATTGTACATTACAAATTTTAAAATGTTTTGCATGAGGAAGAACAAAAGAATGTCAATAACGCAGGGTGCTGAAAATACATGGTAATTAAAATTTTAAAATATTTTAAAACTTCCCCAAGTGGAAAATTCTTGATATTCTCACAGGCATTGGGTCAACCAAAGCAATGGGCTGAGTCGCCAATCTTGGGGTTTGTTCATATGAAACAACCCCGCAAAGGATAGGCTAAGCCTACTTAAAATTAGGCCTAAGAGTCACCCCCAAGAGAACCTCTTTTGTTGCTCACATGTGGCCTCTCTCTCTCAGCCAATACTACAGTCAAACTCACTGCCCTCCCCCTGTCTACATGGGACATGACTCCCAGGGGTGTGGACCTTCCTGGAACATGGGACAGAAGTCCTAGAATGAGCTGGGAGTCAACACCAAGGGATTGAGAAAACCTTCTTGACCGAAAGGGGGAAGAGAGAAATGAGACAAAATAAAGTGTCAATGACCGAGAGATTCCAAACAGAGTTGAGAGGTTACCCTGGAGGTTATTCTTACGCATTAAATACCTATCACCTTTTTAGTTAAGGGTAACAGAAGGCTGGAGGGAACTGCCTGAAAATGTACAGCTGTGTTCCGGTAGCCATGTTTCTTGAAGATGATTGTATAATGATATAGCTTTCACAGTGTGACTGTGTGATTGTGGGGAAAAAAAACTGCTGTATATCTACTTTCCAATTAGTACAACAATATACAGTAGCTTGATCTCCATATATTTGGGGAAATTCCATTAAGTTTGTTTCATGTGCACATGCATCTGTAAACAAAACAACAAAAATGAAAGCTATGGAAATAGAGGAAGACCAATCATATCTTAACATAAATGAGATCTAAAAAGACGACACGCATATGCCAAGTTATATGACAAAGAAGATTGATCCTTTTGAGTGATCTCCCTTATTAGGAGATAATAGGTGCATATCATTAAAATATTGTGCTGGTTTGATGCTGCAGTGTACCTCAGAAAAGCCAAGTTCTCTTGGTCCTGGTCCAGCCTTGTGGAGACAGACCTATTGTTTTTGTTTTTGTTTTTTTTAACATGGGCAGGCACCGGGAATCGAACCTGGGTCCTCGGGCATGGCAGGCAAGCATTCTTACCTGCTGAGCCACCGTTGCCTGCCCTAGACCTATTGTTTAGCATGGGACTTTCTGATTAGGCAGTTTCCATGGAGACATATCTCTGTCCATTCAAGGTGGATCTTAATCCACTTACTAGAATCCTTTAAGAGGGAACCATTTTAGAAAAAGCTCAGAGACAAATAGAGAAGTTTGGAGATGCAGAAAAAAACAACCCCAGGGAAGCTGTTTGAAACCAGAAGCCAAACAATCAGCAGAAACCAGCCATGTGCCTTCCCAGCTAACAGGGATGTTCCAAAAGACATCAGCCTTTCTTGAGGCAAGGTATCTTTCTCTAGATGCCTTAGTTGGACATTTTAATGGCCTCAGAACTGTAAACTAGTAACTTAATAAATTCCCTCTATAAAAGCCAACCCATTTCTGGTATACTGCATTTCAGGCAGCACTGGTAAACTAAAATAAATACAAAGTAAAAGGTGTTTATGAGACATAGGCAGATATCTTAGGGATTCAGAGAAAGGGGAGAAGAGGGCAAAAAAGATCAGGAAATATTGGAGCAGTTTTTGGAGGAAATGGCATTAAGAGTTAGATCTTAAAGGGTAGGTAAAGTTGAAGAAAGGAATGTTAGAGATAAAATGCAATCTGGTTCTAATCAAGAAAATCTCTGTTAAGTAATTCATTAGCTAAGAAAGGCTAGAGACATACTAAATAGGAGATTATCAATGGTGCAGAATAAAATGAATAAATGGATCTTGAAAAAGGTCTTATTAAATGTTCTACTGCACAAAACTGCAATTCCACTTAGAAAGTTTTATATAACTTTTAAACTTATCCATATAAAAACAACCTTATCTATAAAACTGGGCTTCCCAATTAATACTAACACAATTAGTACTAACACATAATTAGTACAAAATATACATGAAACAGACTTCTAATAATTTAAACTATATCTAGTACTGTTTAAATATACTTCAAATCTATATATCTTATACACTAACCAGCATCTAAACTAGTGGCAGTAGAAAAAATACAAGCCACATACATAATTTAAAATTTTCTAGTGGCTGCATTTTAAAAATTAAAAAGCATTAAAGGACAATAATTTTATATCTTTTATTTAACCCAATATATTCACAAATAATTTCACTTCAATATGCAATCAACACAAAAATCATTGAGATAGTTTACATAGTTTTTGTAGTATGTCTTCAAAACCATACAGCATATCTTAATTTGGATTAGCCACATTTCGAGTGCTTAATAATAGCCACACATGACCAGGTATTGGCTAACATACTGGATATGTCACAGCTCTGGACACAGTAGCTAGCTGCCTGGGGCATTTGCTAGTGCCATGGAAAGTGCCATGGCAAGGGAACAGCTCAGTGTAATCTGAGTTGCAATAAATACTCTTTAGATTGATAGCATTGTACAGAACACCAAGGAGAACAATACACAAGTACCATAAGCCCCCGCTAAACATGTGTTAGCAGGTAGAAAAATAGGATAATCAGTAACCAGTGATATACAGGTGCCCTTCTACACCCAAGCGGATTCCAATGTTTCCTGCAATGTGTGCTGTCCCTTTCCTTATGTCTATCTCTTTGCAAAATCTCCAATTATTACATTATAGCCTCTCTGTGCACAAAGATCTACCCTCAGGAAGAGGGAGGCAGGAACACTGTTTACCACAGCAGCCTTATAAAAGTAAGTTATTTGAAGCAAGTAAAAAAAGCCCAAGGGCTATTTCTCCCTATTCATCACCACCCACCAGTATTGCACCATCTCTAATATTACATACACACCCTCACCTTCTCCCACTTCTGTAATTCTGCTTACTTCACTCCATCATACACATTCAAATAAAGAGTTTTGTTAATAATACTGAACTCTAGGGAACAGTTTACAGTGCCTCTTCAATTTCTACATTACAAGAACACAAAATGACGAAACTTTAAAAGAAGCACATTTTACTTGGTGAGCAAAAAGTGTTAAATCACAAAGCATTTCATATGAATATAAATTAAGGGTAATACAGATTATTATGTCTCCAATTTGACTACATTCTTCCAACAATCCTTTTTACCTGTGTGGGCAAAATATTGGCCCAGGTGCCAAATCTAGCCCTCCATCTGTTTTTGTAAAAAGTTCTATTGGAACAGTCACACCCATTCCTTCAGAGACTATCTAAGGTTGATTTCTCACTACATCTGCAGAGTTGGGTATGACCTGCAAAGTCAAAAATATTTATGATATGATCATTTACAGAAAAAATTTGTCAAAACTTTTGACAAAATGGTAAGCTGCTCTTTACCATTATTTCTTACTTACCAGGTAAGTACTTTTCTAAGAACATATCTCTAATATAAAGTCAATCAACTCTCTGGTGAACAAACAGAGCAACAAAGAGCAGAATACTGTTAACCGGCTGGGTATTTGAGAAATTAAGATTAGAATTAAGAGTAAGATTAAGAATGAAGTAAAAAAAAATCAGAAATCAAATATACTTCAGAAAAGTGTACTCTATTTAAGGACAAAAGCTTTACAGACCATCTAGATATAAGACAAAATAAAGATCCAGCACAGAGAACTCTCTCTTCTCCCTGTGTGGGATGATTCCCAAGGTGTATAACCTCCCTGGCAATGTAGGACATGACTCCTGGAGACAAGCCTGGCCCTGGCATCATGGGTTTGAGAAAGACTTCCTCACCAAAAACGGAAAGAGAAATGAAACAAAATAAAGTTTCAGTGGCTGAGAGATCTTAAATAGAGTCGAGAGGTCATTCTGAAAGTTATTCTTATGCAGTATATAGATATCCCTTTTCAGTTTTTGGTGTATTAGAGTAGCTATGGGGAAATACCTGAAACTGTTTAACTGTAATCCAATAGCCTTGATTCTTGAAAATGACTAAATAACTATAGAGCTTTTAAGGTGTGATCATGTGATTGTGAAAACCTTGTGACTGACACTCCCTTCATGCATGTATGGACAGATGAGTAAGAAAGATATATAAATAATAGGAGAGAAGGGGTAAGGGATGTTTCGGGTATTCTTTTTTACTTTTATTCATTTTTTTATTTTTATTTTTTTGAGTAATAAAAATGTTCAAATATCAATTGTGATGACAAACGCAAAGCTATATGATACTATGAGCCACTGATTGTACAATTTGGATTATATGGTATATGAGTATATAGTGCAATAAAATTGCATTTAAAGAAAAAAAAAAGATCCAGCACAGAACAGAAAAAAATCTAAAGGACACAGCAGACTTCTGTACCTACAAAATAACTAGTTTAACTGAGAAAGGCAGTCACAGGCTAAAAACTGACTTAAGCATCACATGACATGCAAGAGACGGAAAGTATGGCTTATAAACAGAGAAAGAGTAATTGCTAGAAGCTAGCTTGGGTTGTTTCAACAATTTCCTCACTGACAAGGTTACAAGAGCAGAGGATCAGGAGATCACAGGCATGCCAAATTTAATACACCTTATATAAAAAAATACCAGCTAGGTGAAAACTGCATTACATTTATTCATAGATGGTCAGGATTTGAAAAGTTTGTTTAATTAAAAAAATGTAGAGGTTAGTGCCCCCAAATCCCACTTCAATGAAATATTACTTTGCATTTTATTTGGTGCTGCCTTAGATTTAGATGAAGACAAACAAGACTGGTTCATAAAACCTACACACGAAACGTAGCTGAAGAATGGTAATAAAGATTTTAAAAATCTAGAAACTAAAACCTTAAGTGGAAATCAAAAAAGATGAAACATACTAGTACTGGATGTGCAAACCCTATCCTAACAATAGGTAATAAATATGAGAAAGAAACTTTAGGTGAACTGCAAATTTACACTTCTATGCTTTTTTATGGTTTCCTCTGCCTCAAATGGATTCCTCAGAGCACTCTCTACTTAGAATGCCCTTCTCTTCCCTATTCTGTCTTGTGTGATCCCCTTTCAGGACCCAATTCAGATGTTGCCTCCTACTTAAGGGCTCCTCCATAGAGCAAACAGCTGTTAGGCTCTATTTTCTATGGTCTCATTATACTTGCTCCATAACACGTAGATGACTTATACCATTATGCTGTAAACATACATTTATTTGCCCATCTCTTTCTTACTAGGTCATACTATCTCAGCATCTCTAAACACTCACATCACACACCAAAGCATAAAAAAGAGAAGTCTGCAGAATACCTTTTTTAACATTAATAGAAGTACAGTGTCAGAAATAGACAAATGTACTCTCACTGGGCAGTCCACTTTTATGTTTATGTGTATCTAAACAAAAAAAGCATACATGTGAATGGGAAGGGAATATGTCTCAGCTTTACCACTTCTAGAAGTGACTTTGGATAAATTATGTATCTCTCTGAACTCAGTTCCCGTTCTGTAAATTGGGGATGTTTCCATGAACAGTTAATGTGAAAATTAAATGAGATAATTCTACACAAATGCATGATATATATGTACTCAATAAACAACATTAATTCTTATTGTTCAGGTACCATATATGCAGAGAAATCCTAGAAGAATATGAAGTATAACCAGTATGGTAAAGAAACCATGTCAGAGGAAATAAAGACATGAAAATGTTTAAAAGAAAAGAAAGTTTGGCATTGGGAAGGTTAGGAAGTGGCAGAATTAACCACAGAATTAACATCTGAAACAATTCCTTCTGGTTGGCTCCTAAGGGCAAGCCTAAGAATAACAGATAAAAAATTTCAGGAAGAAACAGAGTTTGAATCAATCTTATGGGTAGTGCAGGGGGCAAGCAACAAAGTATTTCTGTAAGTTGTCAGCATGTTTTTCATTTTGTTTTGATGGATAAAATCAATTACAGAGATTATCAGTGGATACCCAAAATCCAACTAGTATGACTCAAGAATAAAATATCAACTGTGTAGTGGTTGATTTTTGCAAAGGGACTGAAGGTGTGCTGGCTCCTTTGAAAAGTGATCTTGCTGCTTCTTTCACCAAGAGGTAGAAGTCTATTTTACCATACCCTTGAACATGGGCTATACTAGTGATTTAACTGACCAAGAGAATGAGGTAGAAATGAGAGCGATTTCCACTCTCACCTTCTTAGAACTCTGAAACCACCACAAGAAGAAACCCAGGATAACCTCTTGAGGATTAAGGACCACAGGATGAAGTAGGTCCTAGCCACATGATTGAGGCCACCTTACTCCATCCAGACTCTGCCTAGCCACTTGCTAATGGTAGCTGAGTAAGCCAGCCCAGAGAGAGACTAGCAGGTACGAAATTGCTGATCCAAAGAATAATGAGCAAATAAAATGGGTTCTTTGCTGTTCTGAGCTACTCGTTTTGGAGTGGCTTGACTGATACACATATTCCGTCTTTACAAAGTGTTAATACAAAAGATGGTAGTCTGCCTGGGTCATAAAAGGTAAACTGAGAAAGAAAAGCATTTAGGAATATCTCTGCCATACCAAAGAGTAACAGACCTGTCAACCCAAGTATCTGGGCTATGTGGCAGATTTATTCCTAAAGAAAACCTAACTTGAAGACACCAGCTACAAGGATTATCCAACCCCCTTGAAAATATTCTTGCTTACCACATAGTCCTCTGATTATAATTAGATTTCACACACTGCTGATGAGGTATGGGAATTAGCCTGTGTGAAAGGCATTTTTCCCCCCATTGTAAATTGATAAAATAGCATTCTGGTTTGTGTACTAAATCTAGAGCTTAATCATTTCAGGGTGTATTAAAGAAGTCAAACGTCTGCGCACAGGCAGTAGTGGGTGCTGTCTACATAAAGATCTAGGCAGCCAGTGTGAATTCCAGGCAATGCTTCTATGTTCTTGGTGCATCCTTCTTCTATAAACGTCAACATATATTAGGAAGAATTCTCCATAATAAGCAACATGTGGTAGTAAATAAGAGCATAAACTCTACAGTCTTAGGAACATGGAGTTAGAATTCCAGCGTCACCAATTGCTCGCTATGTAATTTTGAGACTTACAAAATCTGTAAGTCTGGCTTATCTTACAGGTAAGACTGGCTGATCTTGGACTTACTCCCCCCATCCCCTCCCAGGCCAGTCCCAGCTTCCGCCTCTCTAAAAGAAGCTGTTGAGAGGATTGAATTGACAAATGAGATTTGATGAACAACGAAATAGGCTGCCCTAAAAGCTAATCAAACCCCTTTCACTGGAAAGCCAGGTTAAAACATAAGTTGGCCTGCATGTCAGTAATGTGAAGAGATTTCTACATTTTGGATAAAAGGTTGAAGTAAGCACACATAGGAAGTACATTAACATTCTGAGGTCTACACGGCTAAAAAAAGAAAAAAGAAAAGAGAGTTATTTTATTTAGGACATTAAGTCACTGGATAATACAACAAATCATTTTCCTATCCTACAAATCGAGAATTTCTAGCATTCAAACCTGGCTCTTCCATTTTTAATAATTCATAGCCAAAAATAAATTTAAAAATAAAATTCTTGTCAGCTAAAATACAGAATAATCTCAACTTATTTAAGAAACTAAAGTATGCACTTCAGAATATGTATTTGCCTGTAAAAGCTGTTTTAATGAGTCGTCTTTACTTATGAAAGCAGGTCAAACAAGAGTTAGCAATTAATTAAGGAGCATGTAGTTCAAAGAAGCAAAGGAGTTATACTATATGATTATAGTATAATCATACTAAGGATTCATCCTGGTCATAGTCTGTCTGAAAGAATTCAGTGTTTCGGAGAAAGAAAATGTGAGGTAACAAATACACTGCATTATAATACAATAACAGCAGACATGGCACTAGATACATTGGAGGGCATGATCACTGCTGCTTAGAAGGACAAGGAGGAAATCTTTCAATTTTGCCAATTCAAAGTCATAAAGATTAATATCTAAGTATGCCAGTAGCACTGATTTGTTCAGGGATAATTGGTCTTTGCTCCCAAACCCAATCATCTCTCCTGAATTGCTTATAATTTCCAAACCTCCAAACACTTCAGCAACAAGAAAAAAATCACTTGTAATTTAAAAAATTTGAAATGTCATAAGACTACAGAGGACACAGTTCCTTATTATATAAGTGAAAAGTAGGTAGGCTTCGAAAACCAAAAATCTCCTTTATCTCAGCATTTTAGAGTTCTCAAGAAACAAAGTGCATGAAAAGTGTTTAATTCAAAAAGGATGACAGCCATATTCATTCTCCACTTTAAAGTGAAGAGATCCCCTTAAAAAGGTAAGATCACGCATATCAAAGGAGAAAACAGTTTGAAATTTACTATTTTGTTGGCACTCAAATACAATTTTTTAAATTTCAGATTACCAAGGATTTAAACTTAAAAAAAAAAAAGACCTCATCTTTGTCAAGTTACCTAATCCACATTCATTTAAGAGGTTATAAAAGAAATCTATTTAAGTAACAAAACAAGTCTGTACAGGAGCAGAGTAAAATGTGCACTTTGGTTTAAAGGTATTGTGTGCTGAAAAACTTCTCTAGAACAATATCTGACATATTTATTTGAAACTCAATTTTCTGTGGAACTGAGGAAAAAGAATTTTAAACAAATGCTCAAAAGGAACTCTTTTCTAACCTCATTCCTTATTATGCAGACAGGTGCAAAGTTTGCTTTACACCCTCCCTGGATCAAGCCCCCACCCAGAAAAGGTGCCTCCTACACACAATGTAGTTGGTTGCTAAAACACTTAAGTTTCCAAGCCACAAAGGCATTCATTCTGAGTGGAGAGAATAAGGCGTAAGAAAAAGGGAGGATCAGGCTGCTTCAGTGATTGATCAATTCAGGCTTTCCCTTGAAGATCCTGTTTAAACAAAGATTGCTAAAATATACTCCATTGCTTCGTGTCACATGACAAGAGGTTCTCTTAATATAAAACTAAGCGAGAAGATGGAAATTTAGGGGTTGAAACTGCACAAGCAGCAGCTCTGAGTTCTTATCAAAACAATAGCGAGTGGCACATGTCAGGTGGCCCACGTGCGCAGAGGGATAAAGAGGCGACTGGCTGTGGCTGGAGTTGAACTTGTCTTAACCTCCTTCCCCAAGTCCCACCATCGCCCTCCGGCCACACGAAAGTGAAAACGAGGCGCGCCCCGGGGCTCTGCTCTCTCTCCCCCTTCCTCTTCTAGTCGGGCACGGACTCCTTCCTCACCCGGTCTCCGGGGGCGGAGACGCTGAGTTCCCCAGGGCCGGGAGTTAGTCACTGAGAAGAGGCGGTGACAGAGCGCGCGGCTCGCGTCGCCCTCTCTGAGGCCTAGCCCCGCCGCACGGGAGGCCGCGGGGGGAGGGCTGTCGAGTCCCGGGCCCCCTCGGCCCCAGGGAAAGCCCTCCTCCCCCGAGTCTCAACTAGGCTCTCTCCCGCCCTTATCCAGACAGCACCAACGTCAGACCCGCTCCCGACCGAGGAAACCTAGCCCAGCCCGACCGTTTCCTGCGCCCGGGGGCGGGGATTCCCTCCCCGGGCCGGGGACTGAGGCCCCGCATCGCCGGCCGGAGCGGGGATCCCCTTGGCCACCGGGCGGGGATCCCGGAACTGGCCGCGAAGTGCGCGTGTGGCCGCGGCGGGGAGGGGCGAGGCGGGGAGTTTCCGCCACCCGGCAGGCGGGCTGGAGCCGCGGTTTACAGCGGTCCCGGCAGCCGGCCGGGGACCCCCCGGCTCCTCCGCCCAGGCCCGCTCCCCCCCACATGCGCCGCGGCCGGCAGGGCCACCACAGGGCCCCACGCCGTCTCCGGGTCGGGCTCGGGAGCTGAGAAACGCGGGCCTGTGGCCACCCGTCACTTTCAAATCTCCCCGCCAGATCCCCGGGGCGAGGAAAAGGAGACAAAAGGGCGCCGGGGAGGGAAACAAGAAGTGAATCGAGTCGGGGTGCCCGGGAGGACGTCCCCGCACTCCTCGCACCCCCCGCGCCCGGCCCGGCCCAGCCCTTACTCGTAGTGGCGGAAGATCTCGTTGGTGACTTTACAGTAGAAAACTTCCTCGTCGGGCCGCAGGTCCGCGGGCGGCTTCTGTCTCACAAACGGCTTTCGATGTAGCAGCGGCATCTCCCGACCGCCGCGGGCTCGCCCGGACTCTCGGCCGCCCGCGTCGGCCCCGCTTCCCTATCAAAATTGGAGGGAAAGGAAAGCCGGTAAGGTGGGGAGCGCCCGGCAGCGGCGTGGGCCGGTCGGCGCACTGGTGGAAAGTCTGCTTGCTGCCTTTTGTGTGACTGACGCGGCGCGGTCGCCACCCGAGCCGAGTTCGCTTCTCCCGCGGCCAGGGCACTGAGCGAGTAGAGCCACCCCGGCCGCCTCTGCCCTCAGAGCGCGTCCCACCTCCGCACGCCCGGCAGCCGGCTCACAATGGGGCCCGACACTCCGCCGCCGGCGGGCGGGCGGGCGGTGCGGGAGCCGCGGCGGCCCCCTCCCCCAGCGCCGGCTCCCCGCCCGTAGCCGCCGGGCTCACAACGTGCTCGGCGCGCAGCCGGCCCGCCCGAATCCACGAGGGGGCTCGCAGCCGGCAGCCCCGGTCCCCGCTCGGCTTTGTTCCCCGGCTCGCCTTTGCACTTCCCTGCCGGGGCTGGCCGGCTCCCAAGCAACCGCACGGAGCCCCTCACCTGCGAGCACGCCGACTGCCACTTCTCCACCTTCTCAACTACCGAAGGAGCGAGGAGAGGCTCAATCTTCCCGGGGGGTCGCTTCTTGCCCCCCGCGCTGCGCCCCAGGCCGCCGCTCCTCCCGCGGCCACTGCCCGGCTGTGCGCGGACGGCCGTGTCCCACCGCCACTACCCCGCCTCTCGGAGCTCCTGGGAAGTTTCTGATCTACTTTCGGCTCAGAAGGAGGAAGAGCTGTTGGGAGGAGCTTTTCACTTCTCGCTTCTACCTTTTTATTGGCTACTCGATGACTTTTACAGCCTGTCACTGATACAGGAAGAGACGGCGGAGAGCCTGGGAGAGCTACATTATTAATTAATGGAGCAGCCCCTTGTGAAGAATCAGAAGCATCCTCCATGTTTGAGATTATCAGCCAAAAGATCTAAGGAAGCGCTGGGGCTTCATAAACACATGGCTAACAAAGTAAAGCCTTCGTCTTCAAGCTTGGCTGCATGATGGGAAAAAGACTCAAAATTACGATTTAACTTGTATTTTAAAGACGAGAAGAGAAATAAACAAAAATATTTTTATATTTTTCAAAATTAGAATTAGTTTCTCTAAAAAATAGTTTAGTGTAAACATCCATCTTGAAAAGAAAATGCCTTATTTGACTGCAGTTTTTTAATACTTAGAGCAGTTCCAAGACTTAGCAGAGGAAAAGACCAAAAAAAGTATGCTAGAAAATGTCATTACCCCTAAACGACCCCACATACTTAAAATGAAAACACACCTTTAAAAGTAATACTTAATACACCGCTGAAAATATTTTGCAAAGGACCAATATTCTTTGGAAAAATTATCTAATTCACTCAATTTTAAAGAGTACGGGTTTATTAATGAAAATTTTCCCTTAAAGGAACTTTCCTATATCAATAATTGTCGTTTGTGAAACCAAATTTTTATGCATGTCACTTTTGAATTTAAAAGGATTTTAACTAGAAGTAACCAGAATGTTCACTAGTTTTAGTCTTTTTTTCATACTGCCCTTGACATTTGTTTATTTGCAAATTCACATGTAAGAATGAGTTTGAAGAGCAATCATTCAGCAAAACATGTTATTTTTCTAATTATCAATACTGTGAAATGATAATAGTTACAGAAACAATATAAATTTATTTTTATACCTTCAATTTAATGCATATGTGTACATTGAAGCAGGAAATAAAAGGAATCTACCTAAAATCTCAAAAGTTATATTTGAACTTATTTCAGGTTGCTTTTACAGTGGCTAAAAAAAATAAACATTTTGTAAAAGGCTTAATATTCACCGGGATGTTTTAAAAATCATTAATAATATTAATGTACCTTACTGTACCAGAATAGAAATCACAGAGGTTTGGAAGTACTTTCATTAATAAGTACGTATGTTATCCTGATTAAACTTTCAAAAAAATTACACACTCAAAGAACTCATGTTTTAAACTCGCATCCAAGTAGTGTACTGAATGGCAAGTCAGAATCCCCTACCAAGAAAATATTTATTAATTTTCAAGATGAAAAACTTAAAGCCAGCAATGGTAGACCCAAAAGGGGGCCAGGGAGTGGGCTGGCTCGGGGAGACAGGGGTAAATAATTTTCAGCCTACCTTGAAGCATCACCCTCACAACTCAAAATCCCAACTTATTGTTAGGCTAAAAACAAATGAGATTCGGTCTGGACACTTAGTCTTTATATTTCTTAGATCTCACTATTTGATTAAATTATTAAAAATTCTTTTGTTACTATTATGATCAAAAGCAATGTTGATTGTATTTTTAAATATAAAATTTTAAATGGTTGGATTTTTTTCTCATGCTAACTTAAAACTTCAATTTTATTCTATTTCATCCAAATACTATCATATTCCATTTTTATACTATCATACTCAAATTTTACTATTATGACCCAATTTTCTTGAGCTTTATATATATAATATATGTAAGGTTTCTTTTAATAATTTGTAACATATAATAAATCTTGTACATAGTTCATTTTTAAGTCAGAATAATGAAAATTTAGACTATTATGATTAATATGTCAGAAGTTTCGTTTTGATACATGGTCAAATTGATCAAATTGATCACTGCCTCACCAAATAACACTTATCTTAAAGTTACTCTACACGTTCATCATTAAAAGCTTACCTCGTTTATTATTTATTTCTGTATTTTGGTATCATAATTACTTCCTTGCTTTATTGATTAGGATGTCTTGGCATTTGAAAATGAAAAGCTCATTGCTATATTCAGAAAGTAATTTAAAAATACTGTCATGAAATGGGACTTTGTATTTAAAAATTGGAACTATTTTAAAGGAAACTATGAAAGCTAAAATGGTAAAAATTGAAAAGAACAATGAAATTGAAATCACTTATTTTTTTTAAATTTACTTTAAATATTTATTGAGCACCTTTTATATGTAAAACATACTAGCTCATCTAAAGGGTTCAATATAAATGTATTTTAGCTTCAAGAAACATACAGTCTTGTAGGGAAAAGAGGATGTAAACACAGCCAACACAAGAATTGTTTGAGTTCTAATGATCATGAGTCATAGAATGCAAAAAGAGAAGTAGGAAAGATTAGAAGAAAATGTAGAAGAGGGTCCTAAATGAAGTCATGCACGTAGCATGAATTAAAAGGCAAAAGAAACTCATGTCCCAACATATCCTTACCAGTCAAGACCTAGTCTCCTACCCTCCATTTATCACCCTCTGGGTGAAGACGCCAATAGTCTCTGCTTAAGTACAAAATGGAAATACGCTAGTTAGGCAGGACATATATTAATCTAATACCAACTTGGTTTGGATAGAAATCTCAATTTTGAAATGGTATATGGACTTAGAGACAAAACAAGACTATGAAATGTAAATTTAAAAAGCTTAAGCTAGAATAATTTTCCTGTCTTCTATTGACTGATTAACATAAGAAAGTTTTAATTAGGCAATCTGGTGAGACAGTGATCACAGGATTTAGAGCTCAAAGAAACCTTTGGGAATTCTGTACTTCTCATTTTGTAGCTGAGGAAACTGAGGCTTAGAACGGATAAGTGACTGACCAAGTTCATATAGTTGTTAATGGAAGGGCTGAACTGAATCCAGACCTCCAACTCTTTTTCCATCTCTTAGACCACACTGTTCATTACTTGTATTTGAAAATATCTAATTTCCTACTAATTCTAAATTCCCTAATATCTAATTACCCTACTCACACTGTTGTCTAAATGAACTAAAATGCCATTTCCAAATCCTTGCTAAACTGCCTATCAGGATAAAATATATTACGATGACCAGAAATAATTTATTTTTAAGATGTATCCAGGAAAAACATTGGATAGGTGGTTAGTCCAATGAATTGTGAATTGGGTAATAATATTCTAATTGAACAACTGACATGAATCCTATGATCTCTCCATACTTCAGTTAACACATCTAACGGCTATTAGCATTTCATATCCCTTACCTCTTACTTAGCAATGTTATAAAAATAGAATATAGCTGCCCTGGGCTTTTCTGAGAAAAATGCCTCATAAATATATGAGGAGCATCTTTAACCTTGTAGCTTTTTTCCCTCAAATATGTCTAACACCTATCTGAACTCTATACTATTCTTTAATGTCTACCTAACTAATTCATGACATTTTTACCTATAAAAGATTTCTACATACTGTTCTTCTGAAGCAATGAGTATTTTTTTCCTTCCTATGGAAACCATTGGCCTAGTGTTAGCATAGTAGTTCTAGTCCCTGTCCACCCATCGGAATCACCTAAGGGTTTTTTGAAAAATAGTGAAGCGTAGACTCTACCCCAGACCAATTAAAACAATCTCTGGGGTAGTGACCCAGGTATCTGTAGATTAAAAATCTACTCAGGTTATTTCTACAAACTAGGTACTAGTTATCATTTCCATTTAACTGGCGAAGACTATAAAGTTCCAAGAGTTTAATTATGTAGTATACCCAAGCTCATATAGGCTGGAACAGAAAAGCCCAAATTAAAGTCTTATAAACTCCAGACTCCATGCTCCTTACTACTACTCTATTTTTCCATGGAACTGATTTGCTAATCTAGTTCAGACATAAATTGAAACAGGGAACTTGATTCTATGTACAAAACAATTTAGAACTTGTAATGATAAAGAATACTTGCTAACTGTTCTAAGAAATGATCATGATGATGAATATGCAACTATATGATGAAGTGAATTACTGATTATATATGTAGAATGGAATGATGATATGTGAAGAATGTTTGTGTTTCTTTCTTGTCATTTTTTAAAAAAATTTAAAAATTAATAAAAATTTTTTTAAAAAGAATACTTGCTAACCATAAAAATATTAGAAGAAACCATTGGAGTAATTTTTTAAAAATTATCTCAGGGTAGGGAAAGCCCAAGTATAGCACAAAGCCCAGAATTCATAAAAGATAATTGTATAAAATTTTCTGCATGACAAAATGTACCACAGGCAAGGTTGAAGGACAAATATCAAGTTGGGGAAAAATGTTTGCAATTTACTGGCAAGGGACTAATTTCTCTAATATATGAAGAATTCCTATAAATAATAATAAACCAAAATAACTCAAGAGAAACAGAAAAGAAAGTACAAATAGCTTTTAAAACATCTGAAATGATTCTCAACCTCACTCACAAGAGAAATGCAAATTAAAACTACACTGAGACTAAATTTTTCATTCTTCCATTTGCAAAGAGCACCACTGTATAATAAATAAGTCAGTGAGGGAACAGGCACAACCTGTATAGAAGGCAAATTGTCAATATTTATCCAAGGTTACAAATGCACATTCCCTTTGACTAGAACTTTCATCTCTAGGAAGATATCCCACAAATATATTAGACTCTTCAGTTTGGCTTAGTTAGGAACACATAAGATTAAAAACAATGAAACAATGCGGTGTGGTGGCTCGGTGACAGAATTCTCGCCAGCCATGCCGGAGAGATTCCCAGAGCCTGCCCATGCCAAACAAAACAAAAGCAATGAAACAATCCATAATTAAATAAATTATGATACATCCAAACAATCAAGTAGTATACAGAACATCGAAGCAACAAGGAAGTAAAAAAAAAAAAAAAAAAGCATAGGGCAGAAAAGTGTGTATGGGATGTAATATATATCCATATTTGCTTGATACGCAACATACATTTGGAAGAATATACAAGGAAATAACACATTGGTTGTATCTGGGAAAAGAGTGGCTAGAGAACAGGGAAAATGTCACTGTAGAAAGATGAATAGAAAATCCTAAATATAGAATTAGAAGGGGAAGAGGTGGGTTACGAAGGATAGTTGATGTAAGATGTAATAAAATTTTTACTTCACAATTGGAAGTAACAGTTTAGAACTGCAAATAAAAAGTAAAAATGTCTATGTTAAATAGTTTACAAGGCCTAGCATAGTGCCTCTCCTATGTCAGGAGTTCAATACCTTTTTGGTGGATGGTTGACTGGTTAAATGGGTGTATAAAATGCAAATTCAGTTTGATTTGCTAAGAGAACTAGTCAGATGGATGGCTGCTTACAGCTTAACCTGGAAATAGAATTCAGATTCTGAAGACAAACTTAGATGGCTTACTTTAATAGTTAGTTATGCATCAATTTATAGAACAAATGATACTATATTCAGCCAAATAGATGTATCATGGCTGTTTTTTGTTTGTATTTTTAGATGCATGGTCTGGGACTTGAACCCAGGTCTCCCACATGGAAAGTGAGCATTCTACCACTGAACCACCTGTGCACCCTGTATCGTTTTTTTAAATAAGACATATAAGATAAAATTAGAAGCTTTAAAAATGTCATTTACGGGGTTCTTTTTCTTATTTTAATCAACAGTGAAACAAATTTGTAAGTTTTATTTTGTCTGTAGTAAAATAGCTATCTGAGAAAAGTTTGTACCAATATTTGCCATCTAATTTCTGTTAATCCTGGAGCACAAAATATCAGAATATATTTGTTTCTCTCTTATTTTTCCTTTAGTGTTCAAGTTATAACCTACTCTCATATCATTTTACAGGTTAATATCCAATTTTTAAAAGCTTTCTAAAGAGATTTATACAATGCCTGGAACAAAGTGAGCACTCAAATCCACTATTTTTCTTATGTTATTTAAGCATCTTAGGATCATATATTTTTTACTAGTCAGTTCCAATGGTTGAAGAATAGTATTACCAATATTAATACTGCAACTTTAACACCAACAACTAGCCATTGTTTTTAAACATACTTGTTTTAAACATAAACAAATATGTTTAAAAAAACATATTTTTTTAATGTGTAGCATAGCATTCTTTGCTTTACAAAAAATAATCCCCATTTTGTATATATACATAATTTGGCAATTATGAATGGAGAGTCAGAATAAAGACAGTTAAAATTAGGAACCCAGTTCTGAATGTATTGTTGTTGAAGTTGAATTCCAACCTAAAAGCTCCTGATGAAATATCTGCTACTGCTACAAGTTCCTATAAAATAAAACATTTAGGGTTTTTTCACTTATTTCTGTTGCCATCATCATATCTAGATGATGGAAAGAAGTTTAAAGTTTTTCCTATCTTAAAAGGTTCGCGAGTAAAATCCCACTGTCTTCTCACCTCCATGGTTTCGGCTGAGAGCTCTGCACATAGTCTTATTGGGTTTCCCTTGTATGTGCTGGATTGCTTTTCTCTTGCTGCTTTCAAGATCCTCTCTTTCTCTTTGACCTCTGACATTCTGATTATTAAATGTCTTGGAGTATGTCTATTTGGATCTAGTCTCTTTGGGGTACGCTGCACTTCTTGGATCTGTAATTTTAAGTCTTTCATAAGAGTTGGGAAATTTTCAGTGATAATTCCCTCCATTAGTTTTTCTCCTCCTTTTCCCTTCTCTTCTCCTTCTGGGACACCCACAACACGTATATTCGTGCGCTTCATATTGTCTTTCAATTCCCTGAGTCCCTGCTCATATTTTTCCATTTTTTTTCCTATAGTTTCTGTTTCTTGTCGGATTTCAGATGTTCCATCCTCCAGTTTAGAAATCCTATGTTCTGTCTC
>PVIY010039189.1:0-23301 GCA_004026745.1 Myrmecophaga tridactyla
CATTTTCTTCAAAATTTTAAAGATATTTATTCACTATTGCCAGTAAGAAATCTGATGGCAACCTGATTCTCATTGTGCCACAAGCAACCTGCTTCCTGTCTAAAGAAGCTTTAAGGATAGTCTTTTTTAAAATTTGGAGCATTGTTGTTGTTGTTTTAAGTTGGTTGCTTCTAACTGTGGGTCTGTTTTCTTCAGCTAATCCTGCTCAGTATGAGTTAAGCCATTATATCCTGAAGACGTTTCTTTCTTCAGCTCTGAGAAGGCTCTTCTCGTTTCCATTGGTTTCTTCCACTCCATTATCTCTATCTTCTGCTTCCTGGAACTCTTATTGGATGAATGTCAAACTCCTTCTTACCAGAACTGTTTATACTTTAAAATTTTCTTAATAGTGAAAACCTGATGCAACATATATTTCTAAAAATAGGGATGATTAAATATATCATTACATATTAATTGGTGAGATACAAAGTAGTCTTTAAAATAATGATTTATAAAGTGAAATCTTGTTGGATTAGCAATTTAAACAAAAATATAATAAAATGAAACCAGAAATGTACTAGAAGAAAACATCAGGAAAAAGAAAGTTGTAATCTCAGAGTAAAGAAGGACTTTTTGAATATAGTACAAACCCAGAATCATTAGGAATAAATTGATAAATTGGGGTGAATGAAATTTTGTAATTTTTTTCTCTTTTCTTGGTAATAATTATTAAAGTATAATATACATAGAAAAAAGTGCACATGTGTACAGATTACTGAATTTTCACAAACTGAACTAAGTAACCAGTACCCAGATTAAGAAAGACAACATAGCTGACACCCAAAACTCTTCATGTCCACTTCGTGTCACCATATCCCCAAAAATAACTGACCTGACCATAGAGCAGTTTCCTGTTTTTGGACTGTATACATATATACGGCATAATACACCATGTACTCTTTTGTACCTGGTTTCTTTTGCGCAAATATATTCATGAAATTCATCCATGTTAGTGTGGATAGTTGTTGTGTGCTTATTCTCATTGTTGTATGCTGTTTCACATGTAAATACACTCCCATTTCTATCCATTCCACTGTTGATGGAAATATCCCTTTAATTTGGTTTTTATTATGGGAGGTTTCCTTGACTTACCTTCTAGCTTTTGTCTTTAACCCTGGCATCTCTATTTATTATTTTCTCATCCTTTGAGTTTTTTGGCTTTTTAAAAAATTTCAGTGAACACATTTTTAGTTTACAGGATTCCTTTTTTTACTACCTACTCATCCTTTTTATAACATCTTGTTCTTTTTTAATTTTTTAATACTAGTGAATATCTGTCTAAATCTCTCTCTAAAAACCCTGAATACTTTCTAAGGATACTAATTAGAACTTTTAAATTCATTTTTATTCCCCAATTACTTCTGTTTCTTACAGGATAGTTGCTGTTTTTTTCATCTTGATCCTTCCTCTGACTTTAGTACTATGAGTTTTCCTTTAAAGTCTGATGATTCTTAGTTGAGAGCACATACTCATGAATAAAGAGCTGAATTTCCTTACACTGGGGTAGGTCCATTGGCCTAAGAGGCTTCTTCTTAAGTGGGACAGCTGAAGGCAGGCTGTAAGCAAGGAGGTAGGAGCTTTTGGACTAGTTAGTAGACATCCCTGTAGGGCTCAGAGGAAGGGAGCTGTCTACAGGCTGAGCCCCTCATACAGACAAGGAAAATGGGCTTGGGTTTCATATCGTAATCCTTTCCTGGGTGGAACTACTTTGCTCTTGATTTCCTTATTTTCTCTTTCTAATGTTAATTTCTGCTGAGTTCACTTCAGAGTTAACTTTTAATCTGCTCAGATCTCCAAAACCACAGGAGGACACCTTCTTAGAAAGATTGCCTATTTTCTTTAGACAATGGTTCTAGGACTTTGTGCCAGCATCATACGCTCAGTGTTTGAGGGGAACTGGGAAAGAGAGAAACATCCCAGGAGCCTCAGCTGTTATAATTTCAGTTTTTAAATTAATAATTCTAGTGATCACCGTATTTCAGGCATTCTGTATTTATTGACCCCAAGCTAAGAGCTTTTTCTGTTTGCCCTTAGAGAGCATTGGCTTCCCCTTGAGTATTCTGGGCTGCAATTTCTCCAGTTCTGTATATGACAAACTGATCACATCATCCAGGATTTTCTTAACTTCCTCTTTCCTTTTTCCTTGATTTTTAGTACTATGATGTTTAAGTTACTCTTTTTAAAATCTCCCTTTTAGTCCTTTCAGGAGACTTTGAGGAGCAAAGAAGGCTAGACATATCAGTCTTCCAACTTGAACCTGAATCCCAGATCTGCAGTTTTATATGTCACTCCTGTGGAGGGGAGGAAAATGGACTGGAAAGGAGCAAGAATGGCCTCAAGAAGACTTTATTTAGTAATCCAGGCAGGATATGACAGGTCCTTAGATTAGAATGGGGGCAGTGGCAGTGTAGAAGAATGGAAAGATTAAAAAAAGAATTATGGAAATGGAATTGCCAGAACTTGGTAAGGGATTAGACATGGGAATTGACAGAAGAGCTACAAGGTAAAAAAAAAAAAAAGCTAGTGTAACTAGAGGACAGTGGTGCCATTCACTGAGCTGGTACTTACTTGTATTAGTCAAGGTTCTCCAGGGAAACCAAACTGAAAGTGTAAAGTGTATATATATATATACACACACACACACACACACACACACACACATACATATATATATACATACATTATAGGAATTTACATTATAAGAATTTACACACACAACTGTAGGAGATGAGCAAGTTCAAATTTCACAGTCAGACCACAAGGTAGGAACTCTGATGAAGGATTCTGATGAATTCCCCAGGAGAAGCTGGCTGGCTAAAGTAGGGATAGAAATTCTTCCTTCTGACTGTTAAAACCATCAGTTCTCCTTTAAAGGTTTTCATTTGATTGGATGAGACTTCTCTCGTCGTTGAAGGCAATTTCTTAGTTGATTGTAGATGTAATCAGCCATAGGTGCAATCAACTTACTGATGATTTAAGACCATGAAATAGTTTCACAGTAACAATTAGGTCAGTGTTTGTTTGATCAAACAATTGGACACCATAACCTAGCCAAGCTGACTCATGAACTTAACAGAGAATAAACATTTTTCTTGCTGTTGTTATTTTTGTGAAGGAATAGCATCCTAATGCATCAAAACATTTGTGATTTTAGCTCAAAGTTTCCATAAGCTGAAAAGTACCAAATGTCCAAATTGAACCCAGTAGAATAATATGTGAATTTTCAGCGTCAGTCTTGCTAATGAGATGTAACCAGTACTCCGTGGAGATTTTACCAGGTAAGCTCAGGAAAGAGGCAGCAATAACCTCTAGAAGACTCAGACACTGAATTGTTCCTTGAACAACTAACTGCTTAGACTATGCTTCTTGAACAAATTTTATTGGCAACTTGTATAAATTTTGAGAAATGGAGGATCTTGGGTAGAAGTTTAATCTTTTTATTTCCTCTGGTGTTCTGAAATATAACTAACTTCAATAAATTCTATATTTTTATAACATATGAAATCTGGACTGTTATATTTTGATGCTTTTTGCACCCCATATGGAAGCAGTCTTCAGGGAGGATGCTAATATCTGATTTTAAGTGGGAAGGAAGGAATTAAGAGTGTATTTCCAGAAACAAGAAAAAGTGAAAACTGAACTCAAAAGAGAAAACCTCCAAATCCAGAAGTTTTGGTTCCAAATCCCCATGCTTTTCTTTCCCCTTCCTTGAATCTGACCAATTCTTTAACTGCCTTATGATCACAGCATTGAAGAAAAAAGTCTGAAGAGTGATGTTAAGGGAGTGATTCTTCAGTACTGAACATCCACTAAATGAAATGCTAAGAATTCTTGGGGTTTATTGTATAGACATTATTCAATATTTTTGTTGCAATAATGATTCCTATGTTGACAATGGACTATAGTTAATAGTACAATTATAAAAATGTTCTTCATGAACTATAACAAATGTACCTCACTAACGCAACCTACATGGAAATTCTGTATTTTATATATTTTATGCATATTTCTGTAAATCCACAATTTCTATAGCAAAAAATTATTAACAAATAAAATTTTTTAAAAATCATATTGTAAAATAAACCAAAATCAAATGCCTAGAAACATTTTGTTTTGTGAATGTGTGTGTGTGTGTGTGTGTGTGTGCGCGCGCTTAATCCAGTTTGGGTGCATGCATCTGGGGGAACTAAAGTACCTCTAAAATTCCAACCAGATCATAGCATTATTAGATAATGTTTTTATTTTCACTTGGCAAAATTTGTGAGGAAATTGAATTCTAAGGGACACGGAATGTCAAAAAAGTCATAGAGACTACTGGTTGAACAAGATGGCAGCACAAGATGCTCCAGGGTCTGCTCCCCAAAAGAATATCTGAAGAATGAAAAGAAACATCCAACGCCATCTCCCTTAGAAATCCTGAAGGCAGTTAAAGGACTGCAGTAACTGGGAAAATGCCAAACCAAGAAAGTGAAGTTTTTAAAAATGGTAGGAGAAGCTTGTGGTATCCTTGTTTACCTATCCCCCAGTCTCTCTCTGGCAAAGTGTGGAGACAGTGTTTACTCCCATTGTGTGTACCTGGTCCTATTCCAGAGAATGGGAATAAACCCTACGAACATACTGTGGTTCCTGTTTGGAGGTATCATTAGGTGACAGGTATGAAAAACAATCAGGGGACCTGTTTCTGCTCATTTTCCCAGAATTTGCTCTGCAAGCAGAAGCAGCTTACAGATAGCAGAAGCAGTATAAAAAACAATTAAGTCAGATGTCTGTGGCAAAGGATTACTCCTATAAGTCATACAATAAAGCACCCAAGAGAGGAAGAAAATGTATTTAATCAAAGTGGAGGGGCATTCAAATTCCCGTAAACAGTGGAATTTCTAAGACCACAAACAAGTAAAGCCTAATACATAGGCCCAGTAAACACAGAGAGGGCACTGTATTTTACATTCACCTAGGGCTGATTTTCTTGATCTGAAATAGAGCACAAGCCAATGCAGAGCCAATTTGCAAAGACTGTGAAAGCTATCTTTTTGTTGATTTGTTTGGTTTTTTTTGCTCCTGGCACTCAAGGAAATCTCTGTCATATTACTAGCTGGAAACAAACTTAAGGATCAGACAGCTCAGGGATGGAACCCCAGAGTTAGCACCTCAAAATGTAAAAATGTATGGCATGCAACAAAAGATTCAAAATATATAAAAGAAAAGGAAATGATGAACCATCCAAAGGAACAAGATTAAAAAAAAACAGAAACCATGAGTGAAGAAAACTAAACATTGGACATCCCATAAAAAGACTTTCACAAAAAGGACCCTGAATATGCTAAACAAAATCAAGGAAAATACAGAAAAAGAACTAAGGGATATCAGGAAAACAATGAATTATGAATATGAGGATCTCAATAAAAAACAGAAATTTTAGAAAGGAGCCAAACATAAATGCTGAAGTTGAAGACAAGAATAACTCAAATGAAAAATTCCCTAGAGGATTTCAACAGCAGATTGGATCTAGAAGAAGAAAGAACCAATGAATTCAAAGACAAGACAATCCAGGCTCAGGAACAGAGAGAAAAAGGAATAGAAAAAAGTCAGCATATTCTAAGAGACCTTTTGGACACCATCAAGCATACCAATATATACATTATGGAGTACCCAAAGGAAAGTAAAGAAAAGGGAAAAGGAATAGTCAGAGAACTAATAGCAGAAAATTTCCCAAATTTAATGAAATACATGAATACGCACATTCAAGAAGCCCATCAAAATCCAAACAGAATAAACTCTGCCCATACACAAAGAATCACAAAGAATCATGCCCATACACAAAGTAGTCAAATTGTTGAATACTAAGTTCAAGGTAAGAGTTCTGAAAACTGCAAGAGAAAAACAACTTGCTTCATTGAGAAACTGTGTAGGTAAAAAGGCAGCATGATGAAATACCTAAAGTGGTGAAAGAAAACAATTTACAACCAAGAATTTTATATCTGGTAAGATTGTATTTCAAAATGAGGGAGAAATTAAGACATTCCAAGATAAGCAAAAGTTGAGGGAATTCATCACCACTTGACTTGCCTCACAAAGCTATGCTAAAGGACTGAAAGGAAAAGACACTAGACAGTGGATTGAATGATAAAAGGAAATAGACCTCTGGTAAAGTTAATCATATGTGTGATTATAAATGTTACCATTACCATATTTTTCCATATGTAATTATGCTTTTTACTTCTTACAGGTTAAAATGCAAAACCATAAAAAAGTAACAATAAATTTATGATTTTGGACATACAATGTATAAAGAAAAAACTTTTTTCCCAAAGTATTTTTTATTTCAAATTCATTGAAAGAAATAAAATTATATTTTTAAAAATAGAGTAATCTCACAAACTGAGGAAAGCCAGGAACAAAATGAACTAACTACTTTTTCCTAAGAGGCAGATCTAATATCTATAGAATGGATTTTCTCCTTCCTAGCTTTTATCAAATGGAAAAACAAGTTTCTCTATCTCTAAGGTGTTAGAAAACATACTGAGTGATAAATGGGGTTGTTCAGGTACAAGGTTTCAAGCCCTCTAATGGAGATTAAGAAACATCAAAAGCTGCTAGTTCCCTTCAAGATGTAAATTTTAACAAGTACAACAAGTGGTGGGGGGATGGAGGGGAATAGTGTATGTATATGCTGTTGCACTTAAGATGGTATCAAATCAAATGTGGTTGCTACAGATTTAGAATGTTAAATTTAAGCCTCATGGTAATCATGAAGTAACTATATGAAAAATATATATAAAAAGAAATGAGAAGGAAAAATAATTTAAAAAATAAAAAATAAATAAATCAGAAGAAAGTCAAAATGGAACAATACAAAATAATCAAATAACTTTGAAAGTAGGCATTAATAGAAGAAATGAAGGACAAAGAAGGTTTAGTATTCACAAATACCAAAAAAGAAATGTCAGAGCAAAATATCAGCAGTTACTTAAAATGTAAATTAAACTCTCCACTCAAAAGGCAGAGATTGGCAGAAAAAAGCATGACCCAACTATATGTTGTTTTCAAGAGACTCACCTTAAATTCAAAGACACAAGTAGGTTGAAACTGAATGGAAAAATATACCATGCAAATAGTAATCAAAAGAGAGTTGGAATAGCTATACTTGTATCAGATAAAATAGACTGTAAGTCAAAATTGTTATGAGAAACAAAGAAGGTAACTACATACTGTTAAAAAAAAAAGTCAATATAACAAGAAGACATAACAATTATAAATATATATGCACCTAACAGCAAGGCTCCAAAATATATGAAGCATAAATTGACCAATTTTAAGGACAAAATAGATACTCCTACCTTAATAGTAGGTGACTTCAATATACCACTTCCAATAATGTATAGGAGATTGTGAGGAAATAGAAAACTTGAATGATGCAATTATCCAACGAGATCTAATATATATATATATTTAGAATACTTCACCCAACATCAGCAAAATACACATTCTTCTCTAGTGTACATGGATCAATCTCCAAGAGAGACCATATATGAGATCACAAAACAAATCACAATAAACTCAAATACATTGAAATAATACCATGTACACTCTCTGACCACAATGGAATGAAAGTAGGAATCAATACAGTAAGAAAGCTGGAAAATTCACAAATAAGTAGAAATTAAATCATCAACTGCTAAACAACCAATGGGTCAAAAAAGAAATCACAGGGGAAATTAGGAATATCTTGAGGTAAATGAGAATGAAAACAAAACATACCAAAACTTATGGGATACAGCAAAGGCACTGCTGAGAGGGAAACTTATATCTCTAAATATTAAAATGTTTATGTTAACAAAGAGGAAAAAGAACAAATATTAGAACAAGAGATAAATGAAATAGAGAATAATAAAACAATAGAATCAATGAAAGCAAAAATTGTTTTTTTTAAAGATCAATAAAATTGACAAAACTGTAGCTAGACTGACAAAGAAAAAAGAAAGAGGATACAAATAACAAAAATCAAAAATGAAAGGGGGCCCATTACTACCCATTTTGGTTTGCAAAAGCTGCCAGAATGCAATACACCAGAAATGGACTGGCTTTTTCAATGGGGATTTATTAGATTACAAATTTAAAGTTGGCTGTAAAAATGTCCAAATTAAGGCACAGCATTTAGAGGAAGATGCCTTCTCTGAGGAAAGGCTGCTGGCATTCAGGGTCCCTCTGTCATATGGAAAAGCACATAGTAACATTTGCTGATCCTTCTCTCCTGGGTTCTGGTTTCAGTGGCTCTCTCCATCAGCTCCTGTGGATCCTTGCTTATTCTCCTGTGGTGCTTTCTCTGTAAACGCTCTTGGCGTTTACCCTCTCTCTTACCCTTTCCATAAAGAACTCCAGAAAAAGATTAAGACCTACCATTCTTAATTGAATTGCCTAACCAGAAAGTCTCACCCAAAATAGGTCTTCCCCCACTGAAGAATGGATTAAAAGAACATTAACATAATGGGTTCAAACCAGCCCACTACCCAGGCACAGAATTAAAAATGACTATTAGAGGATACCCTGAACAATTATTTGCCAACCAATTAGAAACATTCAATATCATTAGCTACTAGGGAAATGCAAATCAAAACCACAATGAGGTACCATTTCAAATCCACTAAAATGGCTACTATTAAAAAAAAAAGAAAACAGCAAGTGTTGGATAAGATGTGGAGGAATAGGAATGCTTGTTCATTGTTGGAAATGTAAAATGGTGCTGCTACCAGGGGAGACAGTTTGGTAATTACAAATGCAATTAAGTATAGAATTACCAGATGACCCCGCAATTCCATTTCTAGGTATATATCCAAAAGAACCAAAAGCATGGACTCAAACAGATATCTGTACACCAGTGTTCACAGAAGAATTGATCATAGTTGTCAAAAGATGGAAGCAACCAAGTGTCCATAAACAGAAGAATGGAAACACAAATGTGGTATATACATACAATGGAATATCACTCAGCTGTGAGAAGGAATGAAGTCTTGATATAGGTGACAACATGGAAACACCCTGAAGACACATTGAGTGAAATAAGCTAGACACAAAAAGACAATATTGTATGAGCTCACTGATATGAAATAATTAGAATAGGCAAATTTATAGAGTCAGAAATTAGAACACAGTTTAACAGGGCTGGGATGAGGATAGGGAATGGGGAGTTAATGCTTAATTGGTACAGATTTTCTGTTTGGGATGATGGAAAAGTTTTAGTAATGAATGGTAGTGATGGTAGCAAAACATTGTGAATATAATTAGCACCACTAAATTACATATCTTAATGTAGGTTAAAGAGGAAATTTTAGGTTATATATATATATATGTTACTAGAATATATATATATATATGTTACTAGAATAAACTTTTTAAAAAAACATGACTGTACAACATAAACAGTGAACCCTAATATAAACTATGGAAAACAGTTAATAATATAGTTATAATATTGCCTCATCAATTCTCACAAAGTTTCCACAACAATGTAATGTGCTAATAATAGGGAAAATTGTGTGAGGGGTGGAGTTTATGGCAACTCTGCATTTTCTGCATGACTTTTCTGTACATCTACAACTTTTCTAATAAAAAACATATTTTTTTAAGTCATAGAAAAGACATAAGGTTTTGGTGGCAGTAAGGAAAAGGATACCAAGGGCCTGGTTAGAGAGAAACATGAAGAAGAAGGGAGGAAGCTTGACAAAGGAGAAAGGGGTACTCAAATACAGGGCTCAGGTCCTGAAAAGTGAGACTCACCTCTCTCTTCGGTACTTCATAAGCACATAAAAGCACTTTTACTTAATTTCATCTTTGCTTCCTGGGACACAGGAAAACTTGCCCAGGGCTTCACAGTGAGCAGATGTGCTCAGTGTTACCTCTTAAAAGAATGAAGTCTTTCTTCAAGAGTTAGTACTAACTCCCATCATTCAGCTAAACCAAGAAGCAACCTAATTAATGTTATTTTTTGCTGAAGGGAAAGCAAATGATCAGTTCAGATCAAGCCATCTAATTTAAAGTTGACTTTGTATAAATGAAGAGGCAAGGAGACAGTAATTTGGATTTCCAGCTAAGGATGGAATGCTAGATTTGAAAATTGCACTGTATTGATTATCTCAAAGTAATACCCTCAAACTAATGGAACCCAATCTGACATGAAATTCATATTCATTGATTCTGGGTTTAATTTGTTGTTTGTATATGAACAAAATAAAGAATCTGAAATGGTTACCCAAGATTGCTCCTTCAAGCCACAAATATCTGCCATGCAGCTTTGTTGATGGTATGTGAGTGAGAGTATGTATGTGTGTGGTATACAAGGATGTATAAGTACATATGTGTGTGTTTGTGTGAGTGTGTTGCATTGGGGTATTTCAGTGTGCTCAATGGAATATTTTCTAGAACTGCTCTTCTCAAAAATGAAAAGGTGAGGAAAAAAGCAAAATAAACTGGTATTATAGCTTTGATCCGGTTCCCTAGATGCAGAGCTTGACACTAAGTTCAGACACACATGATTTACAGGGGTGTTTTCAGGAGAAAAGGAGTAATGGGATCAGGATGAGATAAGAGAAAGAAAGATAAGCAAAGACATGGTCTCAGCTGGAGATAATCTTCAGCTTGATCCAAAGGGGAGCTCTGAATCATGAATTGCATCATAGAATTGCTCCCACCTTGAAGCAAGAGGATTGGCTTTTTTTTCACCGTCATTTCAGTTGATCATTGGCTACAGGTTATGATTTTGGGTCAGGCAGCTCTTGCTTGGCTAAGGGCCAATTTTCTAGGGACGGCGTCAACTATAAGCCGATAACAGCCAATGCTAATAGCAACTAGGAAATATGTGTATTGTCTAGTCAGTAAAGGTCAGAGTACCAACAGTGCCCACTACATGTTATTTATGTTTTTATTTTTTTGAATAGCAAACTCACCCAGAGCATAGCTTATGTCTTCCGCATTTTTTGATGAGCAGCCATTTGGGCTGTGAGCCAATACTAAGCAACATTTACAGGTCCAATGGAGGCTTCATGCTGTACTAAAAAGAGCATAAGACAAAAACTGGTAAAATTTGAGTGAGGTCTGTAGTCTAGTTAACTATATTGTACCAGTTTCAATTTCCTAGTTTTGATAGCGTACTATAGTTTTGTAAGATGTTACCATTGGGAGAAGCAGGGTGAGGGGGACACAGGTATTCTCTATACTATTTTTACAATTTCTCATGAGTCTATAATTATTTCTAAATACAAACTTAAAAAAAATAAGATCTGGAGGTAGAATATGCAGTTTCAGTCCTGGTTCCTGAAGTTATGACCTGCAGAAAGCCACAATAATAAGGACACTTAAAGGACAGCTACTATGCTTCATTCTTCTATATATTTCCTATCCTTTCTCAGAGCCTGGACCCTAAAAAAATACATGATGAAAGAAGAAATCATTCAACGATTCAAGGAATGAATGAGTGAATACATAGTTGACCTTGAACAAATTACTTATATTTGAACCTCAGTTTCTGCATGTGTTCATAAGGTAATTATAAAGATCATATGAATTCACAAACCAACAATGCCTGGTGTGATCTCAAGTTGTTCTTTATACTGTCAGCAGAACTCTGGTCAGGCTGGTGAGAGATGATTAGAAATGCAGATTCTCAGACCCAATTCAAGATGACAGGAATGAAGCAAAGTTTGGGATCTATTTATGGGAAAGAGCCCGAGCATATTTTTAACAGGCTAATGCAGAGACCAGAAAAGGACACTGAAGAAAGATAAAAAAGAAACAGAAAGGAGAAAGAGAGGAGTAGAGAACAAGGAGGTGAAAGGAGATGGAAGTGTTACTTAAGGTAGAAAGCTGCCAGTGTTCTTTCTGGCCTTCCTGGTTATAGGTTGTTGCCAGAGCCCTCCATCAAACAGGGATGCCACAAAGAGAACTAACGATGCAATTTGTAGCCCAACTTCCTGTAAGCCCACTGATTTGAAGACCCCTTCTATCTACCCTCAGAGTATTCTAGAAATTTATTAGTTCTAAAATGACTCAGACTTTGTTTCCAGAGCAACTTTTTAAAAGAAGGCAGTGTTGTTTATATATGTATAAAAAGTCTGTCGTTATGGAAACTTGTCTTGAACAAAGCTCCTTCCAACAAAATAAGTTCTCTACAATCACCAGAATTGCTTCATAAGACCAGAAGAAAGGAAAGTGTGAGAGAGACATTACTGTAAAGCTGTGGGAGGAAAATAAAATTCGTATTACCTTAATACCCAAATTAGCATGCCACTGTCACACTTCTAGAATAAACTAAGCAAGGCTTTCTTTCCTCTAACAGTCTCTGAATCAGACTTTCTTCTTTTGTTTCACAAAAAAGTGGAGATTAGCCTTTGGAAATGGCATCTTCCTTTTTAATGAATTAAGGAGACTTGGCAAATGGTCTAAACTAGCTGTCAGGTTGTCTTCAGGAGTGTGTGTGTGTGTGTGTGTGTGTGTGTGTATGAATCAGTGGAAGTTTGACCTGTAGGAATGAGGAAGTGGTGTTCTCCTTATTTCAGGAATGACTTCTCTGCTCTAGGATTAAGATCTCCTGCCTCTGTTTACTTTTCTTTTACACCCTGGAATGCCCACTGATATCTGCAGGGATGCAACAGAATAGTTTTGGGTTTAGAATTAAAAGATCTGATTCTAAGCTCTTCATGATAGTGGACAAATCATTCAACCTTCTCATCTCTGGTTAGGAAAAATTCTATTTGCCTTGACCTCCTTATGAGGAGGTTGTAGGGACACCAAGATGACAATGATTATGCTTTGTAAATTCCAAGCAGGATGCAATTGTTAGTTATTTTTATTGCTGGACATATCTTAAACACTATTATCCTGTAAGGTCCTTATCCCATGTGACAGTTTGGGGAATGCCTGCCTGCACTGTCCCTAAGTATCATGTTACACAGGATAACACTATGGGAAACATCACCATGCCAGACAGTATACCAAATACTTAACTCCTTTACCTTATTTACCACTTAAAACAACCCTCCAAAGTAAGTGTTATTGCCCTACCTTTCGGAGAGGAAACTGAGACTCAAGGAGGCTGGATTAACTACCCCAAAATCATATAACTAATAATTAACTAAGAGAATAGTAGTTCCATGTCTATGAGTTTCCACAACCTATGCTGTCCCCCAAAGCATCATGGTCTATGTTCTATGAACTCACTCTGTGCGGTGCTTTCCTGAGGCTTCATATGCCTTCCCATGCCTCCTGATAGGTTTTTCTTGACTCTGAGAGATGAATCAACCAGCAACCAGTTTGCTCAATTAACTTCCTTATCTCATTCAATTTGTGAAAAAAAAGGTGTATTTGTGGATCACAATAATGAACGAAACATCCTTTCAGCACCATTTCTTTTGCCATTTCAGCTTGCCTATAATATAATAATAGAATGCCTTTCCCAATGCAATCAAAATTCTTTTCAGGCATGCACCAGAGAGAAGAGAAGGAGAGAGGGTGCATTTGTTTGCTATCAGACTGATTGCTATTTTCTTCGACATCATTGATTTTCTCTCTCATCTATCCAATAATTGATGTAAAATTCCAAGGAAGTACTGTTTTGTTCTGGAAATGCAATAAGAGAAGTCTGAAGAAACCAACATTAGCATAGCATTAGACTTAAAAATCTCTTCAATCACCTCTAATTTGACGTGGTGGCATGCAATACTTTTCATCTCCAAAGCTCTTTGCAAAAATTAATCACCAATTAATCTAAAAATTTAGCCCAGTATTTATCTATTGTCTTTGCATTCTGAGCTTGAAAGTGCTTATGTATAGAAGTATATCTGGTAAAACTATTGCATGATGAACAACTAGTTCTCAGAGAAGGACTGATCACAGGTTTATCCGTGAGATGAGACTCAGTCAGATTATTCTAAGAACTGCTAGTTCCTTGGAAATGCTACAAAAATATTCTCTTGGAAGTGTGCTAAAGGAATTTCTCCAAAGTAATAATACTAATCAGTGAAGAGCAACGAACTCAGACATAGAGAATGAGCTAGTCTACCCTTCCTTTCAGATTCCCCAGAGCTTTTATTCATAGCTACTTCCTGAAATACTATTTTATGGAGAAGAGACAAATTGCATTGTTACAACAACAAAAGAATCATTAAACCAGAATAGGGGAAGGAGAGGAGAGGGTGGCAGGAGAGAATGGGAAGGGAAGGGAAAGGAGGAAAAAGGAAGAAGTGGATGAAGTTGGTTTGATGTTGAAGGGTCAATGGTTGACGCAGCTAAAAGAATGGACCATTTCTGTAGAAGAAACATAAACTGCAAAGACGTACTGGGTCTTAACTTTCACTTTGAGATAGTAAAAGACCACAAAGTAAGCCAGTCAGTAACTGCCTCATCCAAAACAAAACAAACTTCTCTTTAGCTCCACCTGGTGGTCCTCCAGCCTTCAAACCATTAATTAGACTAAACACTTAAAAAAATTTTTGCAGAAAATCCATTTTCAGTCTTAGGTTTGAAGCATACAATTAACTGTGAAGTTTTTTTGTTTTTTTCTAGAAACTGATCACTACTTAGAAAACATGTTTGTCTAGAATTAGGGTCTCTCTCTCTCCTACTTTTATCTTCCCCCTTTCCTTTTTCCCTCCCTTCTGCTCTCTTTCTCTTTCTTTCTCTCTCCCCCGTCCTCCCTTTCTTTCTTCCTCACTTTCTCCCTTTTGGCACAAATTGTGGTTACAATTTATTTCAAAGCCACAACAGAAAAGTTCAGATGACACCCTTAGACACCTCCTAATGGGAAGGTGGTGCCGAATGAAAAAGCATGAATTCATAGCACAGAGGGAAGAAGTCTGTCACACCCAGGCTGTGAAAAATCCGCATTTCCACAATGAAGGGAATCAAACTGACTGAACTGAGGCATAACTTGGACTTTAAAAGAAGAAGGTACATTATAGCTCTGAGACACAGAATGCCCAGATAGCTTTCAGGCAGGCATAAGACTTAGCAACAGTTGCTTGTGGGCTATGTTTTGTTTTGTTTTGTTTAGGTAGACATATTGATTTGATTAACATTTGCCCACAGAATCTGTACTGCAGGTAGGAGAAATGATGGAAAAGTTCATAGAGGGTTTCAGAAGTTCCATCCTTTCCAGAAATATCAATGCCTAATTCTGTGAAGCCCAGGACCTCTGGAGGGTCCCAAACTCTCAGAGGACATGAGGGTATGACTACTGGCTATAAAAGTTTCCCTGCTTTCCATCATACATACACACTGTCGCCCACCATCTGACCCCCTGGACAGCTGGCTAGTTGTACTATGGTTCTGTCAGCAACACCACTGTGGAGGAATTGGCACAGCAGTGAGCTGACAAATATAATTTTAAATTAAGTAGTATATTTTAAGATGTGTTTCTCACGTTAAAGGCACAGATGGTGAGGCCATCCGTGCCTTAGGAGGCAGCTGTGCTGAAGAGAGAGCAGGTGTGGACTGCAGTTCAGCCTCACGCTTCCACATTTCTGCAATGGTTTCCTCCAAGCAGTGGAATTACCTGGTCTGCCCCCATGTCCTTGGACTTGGGATCTTGCTAGTAAACCCCAGCCCTCCCCGGAGTTCTTTATTGTCCTTAGCCAGGGTTGCTTCTCCAGCTGCCATGCAAAACTATTTTATAAGAATACATTGTTTTTTGTTTTGGGGGTCTAAATTTTTGGAGTTGACTGTTACAGTTTAGGATCAAGTTTTTTTGCTTGGTTAGTTTTACAAGAAAGAGAACAGTGAAAGTAGAATGGAAACAGTGGGGTATATATTTATAGTTTATGACCAAATGCCCAGATTTCCTGGGAGATTCACCACATTTGGGGACCACTGAGCCACGCTCCCCACCAGGTGCATTTCTCAGATTGACCTAGGGTAGAGGTTCATGCTGGTTCTACAGCATCAGTATCATCTGGAAAATGGTTAGAAATGAAAATTTTAAAACCCTCCCAGACCTGTTATATCAGAAACTTAGGACTGGGGCCCAGGATTCTATTTTAACAAGCCCCCCAGGTGATTCTGATACATGGTGCAGTTTGAGAATCCCTGGCATAGGGCACATCTGCTCACTGGGAGATAATGCCCTGATCTGGCCTATATTAGCATTCAAGGTTTAAAGGAGTCTATTTCCTATTGCAAAATACGTATTACTTTCTGGCTCAGTTCACTGTTCTCAAGAATTCCTTTGTATTTCTGCATCCCTGCAATTCTGGTTCATGGTTAGGACTGGATTTCTGCAATTTCAAGGTAGAAGGCTAGATCTGAAATTGTGGTAAGGGTACCATGGTAATGGATTTTCTAATTCTAGCCACGATACCTTCCTTCCAACTTCTGCACCTGGCAGATTTCATGTGCGGAGAGAACAATGCATCAGGTCTGGTCTGTGGCTTTGTGAGAGTTCACAGTGCAGTGGTGCAGACGGTCTTGGAAACAGGTCCTTTAAATGCAAACTGATCAGTGCTGTACAAGAAGCCTAGGCCAGGTGCCTAGGCCATGTACCTGGGCATATAACGTAGCCCTAGGGAACATGAGGACCTAATTCTCCCTTCTTTCTCCTGCCCTAACAGAGATCAGCCCAGGCAGGGAAAAGGTACGGAAAATATCTTCCCTCATGATACTGTCTCTTGCTCCTTCCTTGTGAAAGGACAGCTCCAATACCAGGGCAGAGATGCCTGCTTGGAGTGCAGTTAAGGAATGAAGAACTCCTACCTGCCCCAGCAGTGCAATCTAGCTCTCTCATAAGCTCCACAAGGTGATGTGTGTCTGTGTGTGTACATATGCATGTGCCTGTGTTTATGTGTGTCTCTCTGTGTGTGTCTGTATGTATCTCTGTATGTGTTTGTGCAAGTGTGTCTGTGTGTGTGTTCATACATCTGTGTGTATCTGCATGAGCATGTATGTGTATGTGTGTGTCTGTGTATGATGGTGGATACACTTACAAGGGATGGGAAAGCCTATTCCTTTCATGCCCTTAATTGATAAGAAGCAATAGTTGAAATTAAATTTCTAGAGTTCTATGACCAGAGTCATCTCAGTTTCAGGTTTTGGCCCACTCCCTTTTGGGCTATTTTTCAATAAATATTCATTACCACCATCATGGTAATGATAACAAATCCAGGAGCCCTACCCCTTCTATCCTCAGCAGAGGGAGCCATATGCCACCACTCTGCCCCCACTCTGCCAAAAGCAAAGGAAGGCTCTTTCCATCCCCATTGACTACGCTCCCCCACCCTCACCTGCAAGTGTCCTCAGCCCCAACATTCCACAGAACTGTTCCTGAGAGCTCTGGGTCTGTGACTCTGGAGGACTGGTCCTATGCCTGCCTGATTCTACCTCTCTGAGCCCCCAAGTATCTGCATTGAGAAACAGAGCAGCGCATCACTCCTGCAAACCTAAAAGAAACATGGTGAGGATATGAAAGATCATAGAATGTAGGCTGGCCTCTAGTAGGAGGTGATAGATGATGGTTATTATGAAAGCAATTCACAACAAGATGCCATGCTGGAGCAGATGAAATGGCAGAGACCGGAGACTTAACACTTCCAGAAGACACAACGTCATGGTCCCATTTCATCTTTAAGACTTCCAGACAGAGTGCACAATGTCATAGACCCATTTCAGCTGCTCCACTGGAATATTATACAGCTATAAAAAGGAATGAAGTCCTGATGCATGCAACAACATGGATTAACCTTGAGGACATTAAGCCAAACCCCAAAGGACAAATATTATATGGTCTCACTGACATAAACTAATTATTATAAGCTAATACATAGAGTTAGATTCTAGAATATATGTTAGTTACCAGGGGATCGGTTGGGGGTAGACAATGGGGAGCTGATGTTTAGTTTATGTAGAACTTACACTTAGGTTGATTATAAAGGTTTGGAAATGGATGGTAGTGATGGTAGTGCATTGTGAGTGTAATTAATAGTGCTGAATTATGTATGTGATGTGGTTGAAAGGAGAAAGTTTTGGGTCATGTATCCTACTTGAATGAAAATTAAAAGATAAAACATGGGACTGTATAACATAATGAACCCTTTTGTGATAAGAATGTTCTTTCATGAATTATAACAAATGTATTACATTAATATAAGGTGTTAATAAAAGGGTAGTATATTGGAAAAATACATCCAACGTCAACTATGGGCTATAGCTAATAGTACAATTTTAATATTTAATATTCTTTTATCAGTTGTAACAAAGGTACCACACCAATACAAAGTGTCAACAATCAGGGGGTATATAGAAATATATTTTTTATTTTTTACATGGTTTTTCTTAAACTTAAAACTTCTCTAATTAAAATAATAAAAAAAAAACATAGCTCAAGAGTATGTGTTTTGAAGATAAACTATGCATTGGAACTGAGTGAGAGACTCCTGTATCTTCTCCACCAAGCTTATGAAAGAGAATCTGAATACTTCAAACCATGTGTGTGCACTCTGCACTTAGGGGTATTGAACCCAGTTGCTCCCTGGAGTTCCCAGTTTTCATGGGTCTGAGCTCTAGGCCCCTTTTGATAGAAACATCAAGTTACAGAAGGCTATGTTCATTTCTACTTTCAAAGCAGATATGGGTGGTGATAGAAAGAGTGAAGTTCCAAAGTATACTTTCCTTTATACATTGGCTTCTTCTGTAGGGGCAGTTTGGGAAGGTCCTGCAGTTACTGGACCTCAATCAGCTCAACTAAAAAGAGGAGGGATGGGATTAGTTAACTTTGGCCTCTCCCAGATCTGGTTTCACATCTGTCTTCCAAAATGGAATTGCAAATGCTCATAACATCTCTCTTCCTATCTCTCTCCATACACCTCCCCCGACCCCACTCCCCATGGCTCCTAAGGCTGTGGACTGCAGAAATAGATAAAATTTGTTCCCTGGCAGTCTCCCCCTTTTCTAAGCCATCTTTACAAAGCCTTTGGCTCCCTCCTGTTCCCTTTATGTAGAATAACACTACCCATGAGGGTATAGTCATTTTTAGCCTCAGCGTCTGGGTCGAAGGCTCCAAGCCCAGTTTTCCCATTGTTTTGCTGTCTCCTATTCAAAGCAGCCCTCACCATGCTGAGGAGCTCGCTGGCCAGGAAGAAGCTTGGGCCAGGGAGGCATTTGCAGTTACTTTCCTCCCACTCTGAAAAAGCATCAAGTTGCTGGCACACAGAACAATACTAAGAGGGGCTAGCTGGGTTTTTAATTTTTACTTCCACTTCCAAAAAGCTTTGCTTCATTTTGGCATGGAGACAAAATGCAACTCCCCCTTCAGTAAACACTATAAAACCATCTTTAGGCAAAACCTCCCTCAGTGTTTTAATCAGGCAGCTGTAAGGCACCCGGTCCTGGTCAATGTTGGGGGCTTATGTACAAGATGAGGTACTTCAGGTCATCTTAGACAGTATGGATTATTTTGACATATCATTTTAGCTCTTGATTTTGTGGATGAACCTGGAGAGGGAGCAAGTGGGAGGCGGGTAGAGGGAAGAGAGCAGTAAAAGACAGAGAAAGGGAGAAACAAGGAAAGTAAGATAGTAGGATGAGATGGAGATTAGAGAGACAAGGAGAAAGAAGGCAGATGGCAGAGAGAGAATTAGAGAAAAATAGAGAAGTAGACACACACACACAGAAAAGAGAGAGAGAAAAGGGAGAGGGTTAGAGAGAGTAGAGATGTGGATGGATTCAGAATCGAGGAAGGATGGTCATAAGTGAGCAAAACTGGTAAAAAAAAAAATATGAAAAACTCAACATTTTAGGAGTGATAGGTCAAGGAGGCTTGAAGAATGTGAGTGTCCAAGCTGGGTTTGAAGTGCAGGGCACACACCCTTTAACCCAGGATCTTCCCAACATATTATCACCTGCCCAGGCACTGTCTAATATTTCTAGGGACTGCCAGCCATTAAAACTGGTGGGGCCTGGGATCATGACTCTCTTCCTTACTATCTGCTGAGCACAGCAGGAAAGAGGGTGATTTAGAGAACTCTATAGAAACTTAGGGCACAAGGTTCTGCCTCTGCTACTTCCCATCTGTGTAGCACTGAGTGATTGCCTGACCTTTCTGAGTCTCTGCTTCCTCACATGTGAAATGGGGATAATCTGACAGTATTGATATTCAGTACAGGATGGTTTCTAGTGCATTCTTTCCTGGCCCTTCCCTTTGAAACTTCCCAATGGAGTTTCCTGAGTGACTGTGGAGTCTTTAATCTCTTCCCAACATTTAGTCTGTATCTTTTGATTGGGGAGTTTAATCCATTAACATTCAGTATTATCACTTTATAGGTGAATTAGTTAGTTCATCCACTTTGATAGTTGGTTTTTATATGACGTGGGTTTTTTTTTCTCTCTTTTCCTTTATTGCAAACTCCTCTCCTGTGTAGTTGATCTTTTGTGATATATCTGCTGATCTCTTTCTCATTTCTCTTTCTATATTTATTTTTAAAACTTTCTCTGTGGTTATCCTGAGGTTTATATTATACAACCTACATCTATAGCCTACTAATTTGAAAAGATGCTGTTTTAGTTTGCTAAGGCTGCCAGAATGCAATACACCAGAGATGGACTGGCTTTTATACAGGGGATTTATTTAGTTACAAATTTACTAATTTGGTAAGGTGCATGGTGATATTTGCTGCCCTCTCTCCCAGTTTTTGGGTTCAAATGACTTTCCCAGGGGAATTTCCTTTCTGCATCTCCAAACATCTTGGTCTGAGCTGACTCAAAGCACTAAGCTGAGGTCTGCTTGGTTGCTGAGCTCTGCTGGGCTGCTGAGCTCTGCTAGGCTGTTTCTCTTTCTTCTGACCTCTCCTTTTAGGCCTCACTCATTGTGGAAGACACTCCCCTTAACTGGCTGCAGATGTAATCAGCTGTACATGAATTTCACATCCTGATGATTCAAGTCCACAGTAACAGAACAACTGGTCACCATCATCTGGCCAAGCTGACACCTGAACCTAATTACCATACCAACTCAGCTTCAATAGCATACATGTTTTCTGCTCCTATATCCCTCTGTTCCCTCTCTGTATGTTTTTTGTCCCACATTATCACTTTATATTTTGCATATTCATTATCAGGAAATCTTCCTTTTGCTTGTTCAGTTGTATTCTGGTTCTTATACGAATTAAAAGTAGAACTGTATATTGAGGGTACAGTACTACTGGGTTTTGCATTTACCCTTTTAGTCACCTTTCCTGATGATCTTCATTTCTTCACACTACTACAAGCCACTCTCTCCTGTTTTTTCCTTTCAACCTTCAGAACTTCCTTTAGCAATTCTTGCAGGGCAGGTCTTGTTTATCTGTGAATATTTTAAACTCCCCCTCATTTTTAAAGGACAGTTTTGCCAGATAAAGAAATTTAGCTGGCAGTTTCTCTCTTTAACACCTTAAATATATCATATCACTGCCTTCTTGTCTCCATGGTTTCTGATGAGAAATTGGAACTTGGTCTTATTGAAAATTGCTTTTATGTTTCAAATCACTTTTCTCTTGCTGCTTTCAGTATTCTCTCTTTATCTTTGCTATTTGAGATTCTGACTAGCATGAGTCTCAGAGTAAGTCTATTAAGATCTATTCTGTTTGGAGTATGTTGCACTTCTTAGACATGTATATTTATATATTTCATAAGAGCTGGGAAATTTTCAGTCATTATTACCTCAAATATTCTTTCTTTCCCTTTCCTTCTTTTATCCTTCTAGAACACCCATAATGCATATGTTTGTGCACTTAGTGCTGTTGTTCAAATCCCTGAGACACTGTTCAAATTTTTTCTATTCTTTTCAATATTTATTCTTCTGATCATATAATTTCTGTTGTCCTGTCTTCTAGTTAACTGATTCTTTCTTCTCCCTGTCAAACCTGCTGTTGTATGCCTCTAGTGTATTTTTAATCTCTTCTATTGTGCCTTTCATCCCCATAACTTTTGTTATGTTTCTTTTTTCTTTTTTTTTTTTTTAACATGGGCAGGCACCAGGAATTGAACCCAGGTCTCCAGCATGGCAGGTGAGAATTCTTCCACTGAGCCACCATTGCACCACTCTGTTTCTTTTTATATACGTCCAAATTATTCTTTATGCTAACACGTCTTCTTATTAACTTTTATCTCTTTATGCATATCTTCCTTCAGCTCCTTGAATTTATTTAAAAATTTGTTTGAACATCTTTTGTTTGAATACTTCCAAATTCTGTGTCTCTTCCAAAGTTTTAATTCATTCTCTTGACTGGGTTTCTTAGTATAGTTTGGAATTTTTTGATGAAGTCCAGTCATCTGATTATCTTGATGAGTTAATTCTGAAGATCCACTTCTCCCTCTTTTCTATGGTGTTACTGTTGTTTGGCTTGTCTATGGTTTTATTGTTGTTTGGCTTTATGGTAAGGATCTTCTTTGATGCTTGGCCCAATTTATCTAGATCTTTAGAATAGCCCCTGTTTAACTGTTCAGATTTCCCAGCTCGTCTTCATCTCATTCTTGCCCTGGATATGTGGTGCAATTTTACGATTGCACTTTTTGTGCCATTATTTTACCTCCAGGAGAAAGAGTCTTCCTCTGTTCCTTCTCTGGGAATCTTGATTTGTTCTGTTTTATGTGTGTGTATGTGCAGAATTTTCTCCTCAGCTCCTATGGTTTGCTTAATTTCTCTTCCTCACTCAGTGCCCATTTTCCTTATACTTTTCAGTTCTGGGATCTATCCTATCTTATGGTAGTTCAGTTTACCAGCCTCACCCCATTTTTATGATGTTTTTCTGCTTCTAGTTTTTTCCTCATTAGGGTATCCTACCCAGCAAGCCAGATGAGGCCAATCCAGAAAGGTAGGTCACATCAGAAAAGTCCATTTTGCATTCAGGTAGTCCACCCAACAAAAATTGTATTGAGTGAAGGCACAACAGTTCTTGCTAGCAGTTCTGCCATGTCTCTCTCTTTTCTTTCTTTCTGCTGGGTGCCTTTTTGCATGCAGCACTCATCAGCAGCTTGTGTTCTGCCCTGGGACTCTGCAGACTAGGGTCCCTGAGCCTGGATGTGTGTGGGGGTCTAACTCACTGCTGTGGGTGACTCTATAGTCTCTCTGTGCAGTGGAAGGGACCCAGGCTGCTGCTTCTGAGAGACTCCCAAGCTGAATGGGACTGAGTGTGGGGGAGGGGAACAGACTGGCATTCTGGAACAGAAATTTCCTACATGATATTTTTCTTTGTCTTCAGTTCAGCACTTCTGGAGCCCTTCTCCAGTCTCTACCATCCTCTAGTCCCTACC
>PVIY010039190.1:0-23291 GCA_004026745.1 Myrmecophaga tridactyla
TAAATGCCAAAAAAACCTCTATGCTAGAACATAATTGTAAAATGTCTTAAAATATATAAAACAATTGCTGTACTTGAAACCAAGGAATGATTCGTGTCTAGAGTTCTACCTTGCTTACATTTATTGAACATCTTTATGTGCAAATTATAGATATGATCATTTAGAGAAAATAAGTGATATAAATATGAATTTCTTCATGGAAGTTTCCTTTAAATTTTTTAAATATTTATTAATAAAAAGATGAAATATTAAATATTAGAACGGTTTACAATTCTAACTTACTTGGATATAGAATATCAGCAATCTCGAAGTCATTCACCCGACAGATGGGCAGAAATGAGTCCCTTGAAGATGAAATAGAGAAAGAATATTGAAAAGTGTTCTGTAAATTATACTAAGTCGCAAGATATAAACATTTACTTTCAAAGAGATATCTGAATATATTTCTCAGTATAAAAGGACTAAGTGAGAGTCTATTGCCATGCATAATCTTATCGCACCGAAATCTACTTTTTCTGAATACTTGTAAAATTTGTGCAATACCAAGATATATTTATAGATTTTAATATACAACATATGTTTCTGTAGCACTAAGCCTCTTTTAAGAACTCAAAACCTTTCACAAAGATAGCACATAATTTTATATTCACTATATCTTCGAACTTTAATTGAAAGCATCTTGAGAAACTGCTGATAGTTCAGGTAGTTAGGTACGTTAGGTAGAAGTCAATAATTTTAAATGTATGTGGATGGAATGGAGAGGAAGATGGGAGAAATTCCTACACAAAGAAAATCATGTCATTAAGAATGCTTAATGTAATGTAAATACTTATATAGAATAAGAAAATAAACCACTCTTTACTCACAGATGAATAAATAAATTGCTGACTGGTAAGAAACCTTCCATTATATGTGGATACATGACTTCAGAGTTCACTGGCATCTAGATGTAATAAATCATGAATCTAAGTTACACATTGAAATAAAATGAGAAAACATTTTCAACTTCAAGAAATCTTAATCATATATTAATATGAAAATATATTCACTTTATCATTAAATTTAAAAAATAACAAAGATATTAGCACAACACAAAGCTAGAATTGTCATTAGTATTAATAAAGCTAGGCTCAGAATGGGTGCTCAATGCAGATTTTTTAAATGATTAAAAAAGTAAGAGTTATGGTTAGCATTTACTAAATAACAGGTACTATGCAAGCATTTTACATATATTCTTTTAATATTTATAACAACTCCATGAGACAGTACTATCCCTATTTTATAGACAAAGAAGCTAAGCCTTAACAAGTTTCAAAGCTAATAACTTTGATATACAAAATAATATACAGTCATACTGATAAGTTCCCAGAGGCATTACATTTTTCAGTGCATCTTCAGATGATGTTTTTTTTTATTACATGGGCAGGCACCAGGAATCGAACCCGGGTCCTCTGGCATGGCAGGCAAGCATTCTTGCCTGCTGAGCCATCGTGGCCCGCCCTTCAGATGATGTTTTAATGATTTAACAACAAAAAAGATTACAAATAATGATCTCTTATTGGAAATACCTAATCTGATAAAAGTTGCCTCATTTCAATTGTTTTCAATGTTACTGCCTATCATCTACTCTGGTGAGTCCTTCCTGAGAAGAGTATGTATCTGTGAAGGTTTTGCTGCTATTTTTTTATAGTCTCTGACAACAAACCTGTAAATATGTGAAGAATTGTATAGCATGAATAATTTGTAAGCATCACTCTGGGCTTTTACTATAGTTTTTATCATAGCTTAAAAGTAAACTAAAGCAATAAATGTAGAGAAACTATTATTATACCTAAAATTCCTTTGCAAGTTGATGTTAATTTTATACCAGCCTTTAAATTCATTTAAAAAAAGGCAAGATATAAATGTAATTAATTCCCTTGACTCGTGCACTTAAGAACAGTTAAAATGGAAGATTTTGTTACATACATAGGTTACTAAAATAATTTTTAAATTTTAAAAATAATTAAGTCAGGAACTCCCTGTCCTGCAAACTCTGTACACATTGTGAAGAGGAAAAATGCAACAAAATAACAAAACTTTGCCACATCTTAAACCCACCATGTAAAAATGCTCCAGTCGAATTCCATATACTATTTGTAAGGCTCTCATGTAGATCATATGCAACACTTCGGGCTGTAAGAGAAAACAACTTTCAATATTCTGATGCACGACTCGAAAGTCATATCACTATCATGATCACCAACTAATACTATAGTCAGTGAATGAAAAGAAGAAAAGGGAGACTAAAATCTCTCTTGAAATATTTCTCAATTTTTCCAAATTTTAAAATGCTTTCTGGGATTTAGTTTGCTCTATGTAATATGGGATCAGCGAGATCAGTTGTTGAAGCACATATACAGAATAAGAGCATATAGGGCAAGTGAGAGGAGAGGCGAGGCAAGATAGCAGTGTAGTGAGGTGTGGAATTTACTTCGTCTTGCAGAGCAGCTAGGAAATAGCCAGGAATGGTACAGAGCAACTGCTGGAGGAACATCAGTGATGGGACACACAGCATACACCAGTCTGAAATAGGTGGAACAGCTGCAATCCCACACATAACTGTAAATCCCCCAAGCCGGGGAGGCCAGCACCTTCCCCCACAGGAACAGCAGGCTGGTTTCCGGATGGGGAAGGAAACAGATATTACTAGTAGCAAAGGCTTAGGTCAAGCAAGCTTCAATTGTAGAATTACACTACTAACTACTGACTACTAAAAACAGGACAAGAGCGCATATAAACCTGGAATAAGTACTAAAGGAACTAGGAGTTTTGCCCCAGCAGAGAGGAGGCAGGGCTGACAGAAAAAAGAAAAATAACAAAAAAAAAACAGAGGCTTTTTGAGTCGGACAGCACAAAACACTGGAAAAGGGCTGGACCCCAAGAAAAGGGGGAACATATTGACTGGAAATACACAGAGCCATGTAACAGCTCAAGCTATTGAATGGCAAATCAGAGGAGCAAGCTTTTTACTTTTTTTTTCTTACTTCTTAACAGCTCATAAGATACAACTGTGAGCACTCTCAGGCTCCAGCACTGCTCTAGGCAAAGGCAGAACTAAGGCAGATCTGAAAGACAAAGTAACTAGCCAGGTGAAAGGGGTTAATTTCCTAAAGGGCTTATCTTCTCCAAGAAAAGGGGGGCAGGGCCCAGGTCAAGTGGAGGCCCTCCTTCAAGGAATTCAGGTCCCAGGGGCTGGAAAATAGAAGCAATCTAAATATACCTCTATATATCCTATTACCTCACCTTTGTCTCAATCATGCCCCTGGCAGGGAGAATCCAGTGAAATTAAAGGCACCACATCACTTTAAGCTGGTGGGAAACCCTGGGAAAAGAAGTGCCATATGCTGGGCAGGATAGGAAAACCAGAATCTACAGGCTTCACAAGAAAGTTTGACAACCTGCTGGGTCTCACCCTCAGGGAAAACTGATGCTGGCTACTCTCTCCACTTGAGACCTGGACCTGCCTGGTCTGGGAAAATCTGACTGGAGTTGATAATATCTGAGGAGACTTTCTCAAAATAACAAAAAAAAAAACAAACCACACTCCGTACAGGGAGGGCAAGAAGCAGAAAAACAAGAATAGAAAAATCCTGATCAGTTAAACAGAACCTATGCTAGAGGACTAGAATAAGTTGAACTTAATGTCAAAGAACAGATAGAGAACAAAGTCATCCACGAAGAAAACCCTATGTAAAAAAATGAAAACAACCTCCAGAGTTAACTAATTAAAGAAATTAAATGCCTAGACACCAGCAAAAAGCTATAAATTTCCAAGCACAGCACAACAATTAGTTGTAGAACATATTTCAGACTTTGACATGGGTTACAACTTCACAATTTTAGGTTTTAACTTCTAGCTGTTCTATATAAATATAAATGTATTTACATTTTTAAGACATTAAAATTTTCTGCATAAAAATTGAGAGTGGGTTCAATTCCCAGCGTCTGCCCATGCAAAAAAAAAAAAAAAATTGAGAGTGGGTATGTTGTATGCATTATAAAGATTGTTTTCTATTTAAAGGAAGTGAATTTACAACAAAAATACTGCATACAAAAAAAAGCAAGCCCAGGGGAAAACTTGCTTGATGCTTAAGATGTTAAAATTTAAGTGAATACTTTAAACCAAGGGGTATAAATTTAACAGTTAAAACAGGAATTTTTAGTTTGATCTTCTAAATCAGTGGTTCCCAAATGCTGACCTGCAAACATATTCTATTGGGTGAGCAGTAAAGTGAAAAATTAGGAAAAATACGGTAATTTTTTCATAAAGTTAAATTTACTCTATTTAAAGGCATGTCTTTTATTCTGAGATTATTTCTTCTATTTTGAAGAATTAAACGCTACCAAGGCCAAAAGGTGTGAATTTATATTAAAGAACAATGCCTGTCAGAACAACTCAATTCACCCCTGGCACATAATGCAAGCAAATAAATCAGTAAGTTTCCAAAGAGGATTATTTTGTGTTTTAGTGGTTGAAAACCACTATGTTCCTTCAAGCCCTACCAATAAGGGTATCCTCAGACCACCACTTCAATAACAATAATAATAAAATCTTATATACCTCAATAGGTCTTTGGTTTAAAAACTAATTTTGAAGAAAACAACCATAATAAAGAATTGAATTCCTAACGGAAATAAAGAAGTATTACCACATATAAACTTAATGTTATTTTTAAATTAGACTGTACGAGAGATTTTCTTTGGATTAAAATGTCTGACCTACAGCAAAGAGTAGGGTACATGTTCTCTTGCCCCACATTAGACCCAGTAGTTTAGCTTGCACATGTAACTGCAACTACATTTTACCTTTGGATTTGGATAAAGATCATTCTTGGAGAGGTTTTTACCATCAGCTCCTGTCAATATCTTGTTGCGAACATGAGTCACAATGTCAGCTACATTATATCTGGGGAAAGACAAAGTTTCCATCTTGGGAGTCTTCCGTTGGCCTGAAGGAGGAATAAACATATATGCAAAACAGATAACAGTTTTCATTATTCGGAAAAATAAAAGGACAAAATTAGCAAGCCGAAATTGACCTATTCATAGTAGTATTAACTATCATCAAACATCCTAGCAAGATAAACACATATTACGTATATGTATGTATATGTGTGTGTGTGTATACATAGACATATATATGTCCTAAAAGAATGTTTTTCCTAAAGTGACACAGTCAGTTTTTGTTAATTTCCCCCATGCTGCTCTCTTTCATACGAGAAGAAGGATTTTGGTTGAATAGACATATGAGAAACCATCTGTTGTTTTTTTTTCAACTTCAGCGGCAAGGGTTTTAAGAAGATCCTAAGAATCCTCGAAGCAAGGCTTAGAGGCAATACCATCAGCAAAATATTCCACCAGAACAGAAGGAAGAGGAAGGAGAGCAGCAACCGCAGTAGCATCACTGGCTTGGCACTCAGTAGACACGTACCTAATGTGTACCTGTTCTAATACCTACCGCTCTCCCTACCCTATGGAAACAGCGTGATCACAGAGATCCAGTTTTGCAAACAAACTGAAATGATCCACAATTTTGAAAATCTATTTCTTTAGAATACTAATTTTTCTTAGAATATTAGGGTTAAAAAAAAGCTTTAGCAACCTGCCCAACTTCTAACAAATGTAAGAATCTATTCTAAAGATGATTGACAAAGGACTTCTCAGATGTGCCTGAACTCAGAAGGCAACTTTTTCCATTTTAATATGGCTCTAACACTTAGATAACTCTTCCTCATACAGCATAGAAAATCTGCTTTGTTGTAACTTTTACCTACAGGTCATTTCTATTACATTTCTAGTCACCACAACTACACAGAATATATTAAATCCCTTATTTACATGATACCACTTTCCAAAATGTGAAAAGAACTATCTTGCCTCCACTCAGCCCTCTCTTCTCGAAGTTAAATTTTCTTTAAGTATAAACAAACATATGACACTGTTTCTGAAACTTTACCAGCCTACTCACCTACCTCTAAACACACGATTTTTGTCAATGTCTTCTTAAAACTAATGCCCAAACTGAATGCACAATTCCAGATAAGGTCTGCCTAGGGCACAGTATTAATACAATAATAGGCAATGGATTCCTCTCAACTGGTTTACAACTATAGCAATTGCTGACATATATATATATATGATCAGTTTAAACCTCAGAACTCTTTCAATGTGACCCATTTATAGACGCCAGAACTTCTCCATCTTCTTCTAATTGATTATTTGAACTTTGGGCAAAGATTTGCATTTTCTACTATTAAATTTAATAATCTGAAGCTTTTATTCTAAAGTCAGGATCTTCTTGAATCTAGACTCTGCCATCTCACATACTAAATGTATCTTTCAGCATAAATGTGCATTCTATATTCTCAACTCATAGATTCAAAATTGTGGAAATAGGACTGGGTCAAAGAAAGACTGCAGAAAAAGTCACTTTTCTGAAATAGACTACATCTGGACTAGTGATTATCACAGTAGAAAAAGAGTAGGGATAAAATATCTTCAAAAGTAGTATTAATATCACACATTCCTCTCTTCTCAATTTCTTACATGATGCTATTTACATTAATCCTTATAAAACACTGAATACAACAAGTACCGTCTGTTCAAAAATATTTTAATTATCCTACCCACCACATCAAACACAATTTTTTTCTGCTTGGCTTCTAAAACCTTTAACAATGTAATCGCCTAATTAACTTTCAGCTTGAAATTACTTTCCTCCAACTCCTTTCCCAAACTTCCAACGCTTCTTTTTGAAACCTCTTTCCACATCCAACTTCTATCTTTATTACATAGTACAATTTCAGTTCCAATTAATTCATTTATATGTATAGAGAAGAGAAGGAAGGAGGAAGCAAGTGAGAGAGGGAGGAAAAGTGGGAGAGTGGGGGCTTGAGAGAGATTGAAAGAGATCTTTCAACTACAGCTTTAGCTATTTAATGGGAAAAAGTATATAAATTATTAAATACTATATAAATAGTATATAAACGATTAAAGTAATCCTCAGATTCCTAATAAGTAGCAGAGATTAGCTGCTCATTATCACTTCATTTGCAACACTAAGATGATGAGCTGAGTTGGTAATGAAAGAACACCTGTTCAGTTTTACACACTTTGTTTTGCTAAAATAAACTGGGTTCTGGAAATCGCAGTTCCGAGAGGGAGAGATTAAGTAAAAGGAAAACACAAATGATTCCCAGCCTCAATGAATTACTAAAGTTACTTGAACTCATTCAGGGAAAATGATCGTGTCAGGCAAACATAGTTCCATGCATACACCACTTACTTCCTTTAACTTTTGGATTAAGTGTATTTTTGCTTTTTGATTCTTGGTTTTAAATTTGTTGAAGCAATGTCTGAGCAACGGAGATCTGGTAGGAAGTTGATAAGCATCTGCAACCGAATAAATCCCGTTATCACTATCCTTCCAAACAAATGGATTAAAAATATAAATACAAGCTTAAACTGACCAGCTTCAGGTCAAGTCTTTCCTATTACCGTCCATGCTGCACCAGACAACACTCACTAGTTTCGTAGGGACTGAGCTCAAGTTGTTTCTATAGCTAAAATAAAATAAAAAGGAACTATTAGCTGGTTCCCGACCTCCCAGAGGCGGGATTCTCCAGCCTCCACCTCAGTGCTGCGCAAAACGAAAACATGCAAGGCCAAGAGTCCTAACTCTAGCCCACGTCTCCAGAGGGAGAGGGCGCCCTCACTCTCCTTTCCTCAGTCCTCCGGCGCCGATTCGCGCTCACCTGTCGACCACTGAGGGACAGGAAGACGGCGAGTTCAGTAAGCAGCTGCAGGCGAAGTCAGAAACCCACAAATATTGACCGTTGTCACTTTTCAAACCTGCCGCCTCCTACTGAAGCCCCGCCCCGTTCCTGCACGCTCACTTCCGCCAGGCTGAGCTGGATGCCTGTTGGGCTCAATAGACTCAGGGCGAACGGGTCTTGCGTTGGATAAAGCGCCTAGGGCGGAACCGTTTGTCGTGCACTTGGTTTCTAGTCGGAACCTGAATTCAGCAGGAAGCGGGATCTCTGCCGGGTTCTTCCGGTGTTTTCTCCCAGACCTTTGGGGTCCGAGATGAACAGCAGAAGTGAATGGAGGGTTTCAGGAGACTTGGGCAAAACTCAGGGAAAGAGGACGTGGGGCTCTTAATGGGTTAGGGGTAAGTCATAGAGTCCCAGTGTAATAAAAATATTACCGATATTTGTTAAGCATTATGAGCCCAGTTCTGTGTTAAATAGGCATTATTTCTTTGGGGCGTCTTTGAAAAGGGGGTGCGGAAGTTGTGGATAGGCACTGTCATTATATCCGTTTTGTAAACGAGGGGTTGAAGTCACAGGGAGATTTTTCAGCCGGTCCAGAGTCGCGCAGAGTGGTTCACAAATAGCATAGGCTGATGTGAGCAGAAGTCCACTGATTATGGTTTTGTAAACACGAAAGAACTCAACAGTTCATCTGGTGAAATCTCACTTTTCACAAGCAAGAAAACGGGCTCAGAGGGAAGTGATTTATTCCTAGTTATGCAGTAAGTCGCACTGTCGAAGAACCCAGATCTGCTAATCCTAGCTTCTGCATCTCCGTCCTTAGAAACCAGGCACTCCAGGTGATATCCACCCCTGAGTTGTTTCCCAAACTTGCCTATCCCCAAATGAGTTAGACTTTAAGTATTTTTTACATGAGTTTTCAGGCAAGAGTGGGAACACTGCACTACATATCACAAATGAAGGTCTTTTAGCAGAAAACATGACAGGCCTAGTTGCTGGGGGTGAAAAACCATTGTTTTATTGAGATTTGCAGTACCAGAGGACAAAATAGGACTTGCATGTGGTTATGGGATAGAGAATTATCTGGTGAGGTTTGTATTGGATTCGAAGTCTGGACCGAATGAAGTGAAAATACTTGAACGGTTTTGTTGACAATACTAGAAAGGTTTTTTTTTTTTTTTTTGGTGGGTTGTTACGTGTGTTGAAAGACTATACCAATTGGTATAGAGGTCTATACCTTTCTTTTCCCTTTCTTTATCTATTTACTGATGTGAATCTCAAAGCCAAAATCTAGTAAAACTCAAAGTAGATCAGGAAAATAGAAAAATATCAGAATCCATGAGGAAAGAAGAGGGGAAAAAGAGACCTTTCTCATTGACCCTTGCTAAATCAAATTGGTATTACTTACGCATGCATATGCACACACACCCTATTAGACCATATGTCCTAAAGGAAGGAAAAGGGTGGGAAAGTGGGTACACCATTGTAGTTGAAAGCAGAGCTCTGGAGTTTGAGAGAGCTCAATTTAAATCCTTGACTACACCAGTTACCACCTTTATAGCCATAGACAAGTTGTTTAACCTAACTCAGCTAGTTTCTACATCTAAAACAATAGTGATAACAGTCCTATCTGCTTTATCGGGTGCCCTGAGGATTGAATGAATTAATGAAAAGTCTTAATAAAGTGCCTGTCAGAATTTTGAGCACTTGACAAGTATTAGCTATTACTTTGACCAATTCTTTGTACATGGTCCCTAATAAAATAACTTGCAAGTGGTAAGTGCTCAACAAATATCTGAACTGTTGTTGAGAGTCTAAACAATAACAGAGTGCCATATACGTAAGCCAGAATAGAGTAGACCACAGGGAAAGAGAAAAATGAGGGGAAGGAAGAAAAGATCAGGACAACTGTATCTACCAAAAAAAATGGTTTATTTGATAATTTTACTATAGACATGGCAGATTGGTAGTTAATTTAGAATTAAAATTATGGAAAAAAGCTAATGTCTATATTATCTCAACTGCAAGGGTGAATCTGTCTTTTTAAATATTAGTTTGCCTAATGCTAATCAGTATGAGGTGGAGGGCGGAGCAGCAGGATTCTCACTCTACGTGGGCTAGAAATTTTTTTTTTTTTAATCACACATGAAGACACTAACTATAAAAGAAAATTAAACTTCAGTATTCTTTCTGACAGTGTCGTCTTATTTTTCAGCTCCTTCTGTTTTGTTTCCACTTTCAGGTTCCCTACTTTTAGTTCCCTTCCCAGGCTCGTCTGCAGTTTATCAGCCTCCAAATTCCTTTATGTCTGATCCTTTTGACCCATATGTTTGCTCAAACACTAACCCTTAATCTATCCCATAAATCCCCAGCTGAGTACTCTGGAGATTACAAAAAGTGGCATACCACAGACTCTTGATCTCTAACTTCAGCTGGGCCCTCTGATGCTTGACAGTCCTTTAATTTATCATAGGCCAGTTCCCTGTCCTATAACTTTCAGTGACTTCTCAGAAATTTACCACTTTCCTCAACCCCCAACCCAACCTTAATTTCTCTCTTTATTAGATAGTGACTAAGATAGTCTGAGAGGTATTTTTTAAACACTTAACTCACACCCACATGTATCTGCAATTTTTTATGCCTGTCCCTTCTAATTTTAATTCTGTTTCCTTTCTAGACTGTACTTTAGAGGCTGGGTGATAGACCTGTAAGGACCAAGTGGATCTTTTAAGTAACAAGATAGGGATGCTCACTGAGACCATGGCAGCCTGCAGCAGGCACTGTATCTTTAGTGCTGATGGTCTTCCTATAGTGCTAATGCTTTTGATTAAAACAAATGTGTTTTTAAAGAGACAGGGCTTATGAATTGTTATTTCTACTTTATTTTTAACAGATCAGTAAAGACGAAGTTCATTCACTTGGTCTAGTGTGGTAGGAATAGGTCACACACTAAGACAGGGTTCTAATCCCTCATTACCATCAGGAACTTATTCATTTGAATACAGACTCCCTAGGGGCCACAGATTTTATTTCCAGGGACCTTGTTCCCAGTTAACTGAGAAGACTAAAGCCATCATACAACCTATACCTTAATTTCTTGCCTACCCACTTCTACTTCTGCATCTGTCAATCTCAGAAGATTAAATGTAGCTTCCCTGCTTACGCCATTTATCAGTGCTTCTCTTTCTAGACCTCTCTGCTACACTTGATATCATTGATCAGACACTCCTTGAAATTCAACTCTGTTTGCTTTTGTCTTGTTTCTTCTACCTGCCTCATACTGCTTAAGGGACTCTTAACAGTATTTCCTAAAGTTCCAACCTTAAATTGTCTTTCTGCCTGTATCTTACTGCTGGGCAGTGTCATCCACTCTCTGTTTTAACCTATTTGCTCATCGAACCCAAAACTACTGCTACCCCTGACCTCTTCCTTGAAGTTCAAACTTCCTTGCATATCTGTTAGATAGGTCCATTTAGAAGGGCACATGAAGTCTTTAAATTCAAATTTGTCCTTTCATTTCCACTATCACCAGTTCTATCTCATTGCCTCCAACCTTGCCACCTCCACCAGCATCCCAACCGCTACACACACACACCTGCACCACCAAATCCGTCTTGTAAGTAGCAGCCAGAATGCCTTATCTCAAATGTAAATCTGACCATTTTGCTCACCTGTTTAAATCTCTAAAACCCTCCTTCCCTGCATCACCTCCAAGATAAAGTCCAACTCCATAGCCTAGTATGCCAGAACTTCTGTACTTGCCTCTCTTTATCTTTTCAGTCTGAACCCTCACCATACCCACTTCCCCAACTTGAGGCTATGTTACATTTTGAAACCATTTCTCATTTTTGTGAACTCTGGATTGTCCTGATTTTCCTTGCTCGATTTATCTTTACTTATTTTTTAGTTGTCTTCCAAGAGGGCTTTCTCTCCTACAGAAGCTGAGTTAGGCACCCATTCGGTTTTCTTGGCATTCATTTATTCAAAAAAATATTTGTGGAGCACCTTATTTTATGCCAGACACTGAGCTAGTACTGGGAATATAATAGTGAACAAGCAAGTGCAGTTAAACTAATCAATAACTGGTCTGACAGAGCTTATCTTCTCATAGGGGAGGAAATCAAGTAATAAAAAGAAGTGCAATTCACCCCAGTTGGCTCCATGTTTAAGAAACAGGTATTGGCCAGATTAAAGGGTTGCAGATAGAGGTAACAGTATGTGAGACCCTGACATGAGAAAACAGCAATCTAGGAACTAGAGATTCTAGACACAGGACTGGAGAGGTAAACATGGACTAGGTAATGAACAGTGTTGCTAGTCATCTTAAGGTACTCGGACTTCTTCCTCAGGATAATAGTAATTTTGAAGAATTTCAACATGTTTTGATATATATTTAGATGATGAATCTTGTTACCATTAGGGAAAGGAGTTGAAGCGTAGTAAGACTAGAGGGATGGATGCCAGTTAGGAAATCATTGTAGTAATCCCGGGAAAAGAAGATGGCAGACTATACTAGGATGTCACAGTGTGTATAGAGATAGACACCAGTGGAATTTAGGTAGCTGAAGTGTCAGAATTTGGTGACTTACTGAACTAGGAATGCAGAAGTGGGTCAATCAAGGATAGTACTCCATGAAACAAGCTCTAGTGAGGACAGAAAATACCCGGTTTGCTATTACATGCCCATAGCATAGCACAGGTCCTTACACGTTGTAGATGTTTGATAAATATTTGTGAAATTAAAGAATGTTTTCTGGATTGAGCACCTAGATAAATGAGGTGCCGTTCTCTGACTTAGGTAACAGAGGCAAATTCATTTATGGAGGTGACTGGTGATATGGTGTTGGATGTGTCTATTTTGAGAGGCCTGTGAGACATTCACAGGACAGGGTCCACATATATGGCAGTTGGGCATTTAGTTCTTGTCTGGGATAGTTTGTTTACATGCATAAAAAAATAAAAAGTCATATGATATTGAAATTGTCTGTTTTATGTCTGTTTCCACTGCTATACAGCCTGTTTCATACTTACACTGGTTCCCCTGCACCTAACATAGTATCTGCCTCAAAGAGGGCACCCAGTCAGTGCTCCTTGCCCAACTACCACTATTTTGTAAACATCCTGCATCCAATGAGAGAAATTAGCTATAATATTAGCCTCTTGTTCAAGTTTGAAAGCTGCCAGAATGCAATATACCTGAGACAGAATGGCTTTCTAAAAAGGGGAATTTATTAAGTTGCAAATTTACCATTCTAAGGCCATGAAATGTCCAATATAAGGCATCCAGAGAAAGATAGCTTGGTTCAAGAAGGCTGATGATGCTCAGGGTTTCTCTTTCAGCTGGGAGGGCACATGGCAATGTGTCTGCTGACTTTTTCTCCTCATTTCACCAGGCTTTCCTGGGGGCATTTTCCTTCTGCTCCAAAGGTCTCTGGCTGTGTGGGCTCTGTTGGTTCTGGTGGCGCTAAAGCTTTTTCCAAAATGGTTCCCTCTTAAAGGGCTCCAGCAAGCAACTCCACCTTGAATGGGTAGAGATACATCTCCATGGAAACCATCTAATCAAAAGTTACCACCCACAATTGGTTGAGTCACATCTCCATGGAAACAATAAAAAAGATTCCACCCAGCAATTTTGACTGAGGATTAAAGGACATGACTTTTCTGGGGTACATAATAGTGTCAAACCAGCACATTCAGCCCTTTGGACCTCTAAAAGACATGTTCTTTCCAAATGTGAAATGCAAATGTAACAAAACAAATGCAATACAAAGTCAGAAACAATCCAAAATCTCATCAAAGTCAGCTATAGGCATGGTCTGTCCTAAGACAAAATTCTCCTCTGGCTCTGGATGTGTAAAACTCAGTTTTCAGTGATCTGCTACCAATATACAAGGGAAAAGCAGTCATAGGGCACATATTCCCATTTCCATAGGGAGGAAATGGAAGTAACACAGGGGTCACTGGACACATACAGTTCAGTTCCTAAAACCTGTAGGACAAACACCATTAGACTTCAAAGTCTGAGAGTTGTTTATCTTTGGGGCTTGAGAAAATGACAGTCCCACCCTTTCCAAGGGCCTATGCAACAGCCTGCCTCTCTCCAAATGCAAACTTGGGGGATATTGCAGAGACCACCTTTTTCCTGGCTCCACCCTCTCTAAGCATCAGGATGCACCCGGGCTCACTGCCATCTCCAGAGTACATGCTCAACCCCTCCAGAACAGTGGGGTGACAGCCAGGCTATTCCCAGCCCCAAGGAATGTGCCCCACCCTCTCCAAGGCCTGAGGCAGCACAACTCTTCCACTGCATGGAGATGGAGAGGCCACCCTCTGCTTTTGGAGCAAATGCATGGGTGGGTCTGCTCTCCTGGCCTATGGTTTCTTGACTTCAGACCTTACTTCCATAGTTCTCCCTCTGAAGTTATTTTTTCTCCAATGTGTCCCCTTTCTGCCTCTTAGTCCAGGCTGCCAGTGGTTCCATTTATACAGATCCTACACCTCTCTTGTTGGTTTCCTGTGCAATAGGCTGGGATCATGTTGATCAGATAAAAGGGCTTTCCACAAATCCTTCCCCGATAACTCCAACTCTCCAATCCTGGCTTTTGTTGTTGTTGTTAATTTTTTTTATTTAAGAAAACAAACAATACACTTAGAACCACCAACAAGGGATATCTTAACTAGTTTAACCATAGGCATATTTAAATAAAGTATCCATATAATCATTGTAAAGCCTATGTTTGTGCAATAAGTTTCATAAACTAATTTTAAATTAAGGCAACAAGGAAAAAATCTACATATTCAGATAGCAGAGTTCTTAAATTCTAAGTATTAAACACTAACTTAAATACCATTTGATCAGCTGTCAAAACTGAATGTTCTCAAAATATCAAATAGAAAGTTCTAACAGATATCTGCATTGTTATAGTAATGGCCTATGTTACTAAATATTTTCCTGATTTCAGGGAAATAGGAAGATATATTTTTTTACAATTAATATATGGAAATCTTAACCACTTAAAATGGATATCTAAGTTGGCTTATCCATAGGCATATTTAAAAAAATCTAAGTAGTCATCATAAAGCCTGTTTGCATGCTATGTTTCATAAACCAATTTAAAATTAAAGTAAGTAAGGAAGAAAATCTATAAATACAGATATCAGAGTTACTTGAATTCTAAATATTAAACAGTATCTTAAATACTATTTCAATCCTAGCTTTTTCTGTAATGGCTGACTGCTTCCATGTTTGGTTAACTCCTCCTGTTCTCTAGGGCTCCCTTTCTGGAACCCCAGAATTTTCCAGACCATCAATTTCTGGTTTCCTTGCACCTAATCAACTTATCTCTTTCCTGTCACATTTCTCAACTTATCTCATTCCTGTCACATTTCACTATAAACTGCAAAAAGAAACCAGGATGTACTTTCCATGTTTAATTTGGAAATCTCAGCTATGAATCCTCGGTTGTCACCTTTAAATTTTAACTTCCATCCAACAGCACTGCACAGTTTTGCAAGATTCTGTGCCACTTTGAAAGAAGGATCACCTTCCTTCCAGTTTGCAATAACACGTGCCTCATTTCTGTCTAAGGCCTCATCATAGATATCTTAAAAGTTCGTATGTCTGCCAAAAGTCTCTTCAAAGCATTCTAGGCCTTCTCTTTCAAGCTCCTTACAACTCGCTCAGAATCTTCCCCTTATCCATTTAAAAAGCTGTTTCAACATGTTTAGTATTTGCAAACTGCAGCAGCACCCCACTTCTCTGATAATAAAATCTGTACTAGTTTGAGAGCTGCCAGAATACCATATACCTAAAATAGAATGGCTTTTTAAGAAGGGGAGTTTATTAAGTTTCAAATGTACAGTTCTAAGGCCATGGAAATGTCCAAATTAAGGCAAGGCTATAAAAATGTCCAATCTAAGGCATCCAGGGAAAGATCTTGGTTTAAGAAGGCCGACAATGTTCAGAGTTTCTTGCTTAGCTGGGAGGGCACATGGGAATGTGTCTGCTAGCTTTTTCTCCTTGTTTCATAAGACTTTCCCAGGGGCATTTTCCTTCTCCTCCAGAGGTCTCTGGCTTTGTGGGCTCTAGTTGGTTCTTTTGACTCTAAAGCTTTTTCCAAGATGATTCCCTCTTAAAGCGCTCCAGCAAGCAACCCCTCCTTGAATGGGTAGAGACACATCTCCATGGAAACCATCTAATCAAAAGTTACGACCCACAGTTGGTGGGTCACATCTCCATGGAAACAATAAAAAATATTCCACCAGCAATATTAAATGAGGATTAAAAACATGGCTTTTCTGGGGTAAATAATAGCTTCAAAATGGCACACCTCTGAAGAAGGAAACTAAGGGTCAAAGTGAAATGATTTTATTGTATATACTTTAATTCTGTTTCCTCTCATTATCAAACCATACTCCAACTATGGACTGATTGATAGAGGAATACTAGTGCTTTCTGAGGTTTTATTTCCATTTTGGCCATATCACATTATCAGTTGATTTTACAAATTCTGTGTTAGTGTCATTGATTCCATCATCCATTTCACTTATATGAATACTGAATAATATTTAGTGAAATCTAATTATGCCTGACGTTGGATAGCAGGTTGATGTGGAACTGTGGACATTCATTCTGTAATTATGGCATCAGACAAAATCTTTGAAACTATGTATTGTGAGATGTAGACAAAACCCAATTAAGCAAAGGAATGTCATTACTTTATAACTTGCCTAAAATAATGCCTAGCATTTCATGTGGGAGGAAACAATGTTGTATCTCTTTCTCCTGTCAGGCAACATTTAATTGCTTGCCCAGTATCCAGGTACATTTAATATGCAAAACCCTTTACTCCAAAGTCTAGGAATATCCTTCCTTTCTGATATAGTTAATTATTAATAAATGGATAAAAATGTATAATGCTTTTATATATATTTTTGAATTAGTATGTTAGTATTTAATTTATATAAAAGGTAGAAGCTATAAAAAAAGAAAAAAGTTAGAAGCTATAAATATACCGAAAATACAGTAATATTTAAGGAAAATGGTAAATTCTAGCAGCATTTTTGCATTCATAGCATGGTCACTGGGTGGCGCTTTTGTATTAACATTAACTTTACAAACTGAAAATTTAGTTTTCTTTAACAGAAGTAAATGGAATTAAGTGATAAACATCAAACGCAATGTTCTGGGTGGAAAAAAAAAGATGCTAAATTTATTGGATTTAAAATGCATGTTTAGAGTTCAAGCCTAGGATGAAAAATAGCATTGAATTCAAAGTAGCTGTTAGCTTTTCATTACCCTTTAAACATTTCAGCCCACTTCACTCCTCAGCTGTGTTCATCTTTATTACTGGATTTGGAATAATAACTGTATATTTAAACTGTATATTTTTTTAAGGACTAGAATGGAATTTCTTGTTTAAAATCATAAATATATGACCTTTGCTAATTTGTGATGAACTCTAAAGCACATTCAAGGAAGCAAACATTTGGTGTGCTATGCTCAAATCCCTTTAATATCTGTTTCCAACTTTCACCTCAAACTATATCATTTTAATGCTGTCGTGAAAACCTTAGAAATTAGTAGCCCAAACAAATTGACATGGATAAAAATATTTGTCCAATGTGATGTTTTTAAAATTCAATTTGTAGACTCTTGGTATTTCTGATATTGCTATTATAGTATTCTGTGGTGTTTCCAATTACTTCAAAGGAGTTAATGAGATTCCCAGGAGTCACTGTTAACATTAATGTGCTCTAATTTTAAAATTAATCACTTATAACATCAATTTTGGAAGAGCAAGTTAAAAATTGAAACCACTCATAACAGTATCACGAAACAGAGAAGTTTGGGGATGAGATATTTTAGCCACTGCCTGGGGTCATGTTATTCCCACGGATGCTTTTATGTTAGTGATTTCTCTCGTCTATAGCAAATCTTTTATTATGGACCCTATTTAATGACTCCTTAGAAATCATTTCTAAGTTCTCAACATCGTTTCATGGCTCTGAACCCTATTTTCTCTCAAAAAGGAAATTCTATCAGAAGGTTTAATCCAAACATTTCTATATTAGTGCCAAGTAACATCTAATTTAGTAAAAAACTTGTCAGTTTTTTCCTATTATTTGTTAAGCTATCTCAGAGTGCTATGTAAATATAAGTTCTCCATATAAATTCAAAATTAATACCCGAATAGTGTTCCTAGGATACCCTCTTAAGATAATTTTCATGTATGTACCTTCTGCATATGGTACTTAAATGATAATAATAATAGTAGCTCACATTTACAAAAATACTAAGTACTGGGGTCTCTACATCTATTATCTCATTTAATCCTCATACCTGCATGAAGTAGTTTCCCATTTTTCAGATGAAAACCAATATTTTAAATTATGTAAGAGAACTTAATTTGCTCAAGTTCATATATGTAGTGAACAAGGAGCCAAAATTTGAACCAAAATAATCTAATGACAGAAGTTCTGTCCTTATTAGCTATTCTACTATGCTGCCCAATGTTAACCCTAATAGCAACTGTTGGGGACATTTTAAATTTTTGTAACCTATGCAGGAGACCACTTCTTTTTATATTGCACAGGTTGTCCTTCTAGCAAGGGTTTTATTCCTAAATACATCCAAGCCCTCTACCACTTCTATAATACACAAAATCAATCACAAAAAATGTCTTTATGTTTTTGTTTTTAAAATTAAATATTAATGTGGAAAAAATAATGCAACAGACTAAGAGTAATGCAGGCCTATATGAAATTTGAGGACATGAAGTTTTAGTGCTTTCATCCCGCAATCCCCTGCAGTCCTAGGACAGAGAATATTGGCCTACGGTGAATGTCAAAGTGTTTAAGTGAAGCTAGAGTTCTAGGAGAAGCCTTAAAGTAGCAGACTGAGAAGTTCAGGCAGAATAGTTCCTCTGGATTACATATAATTTAAATGGACTGAGAAATTAGAGGAAGGTGAAGTGATGGAGAGAGCAACTTTGTGGGGTGGGGCTGGCAGGTAGGAGAGGTGCTGGGTAAGGAGGCTGTGGTTATAATAATAAAAGAAAAAGAATTCAAAGCCTTCACTGAAGGCTAGTAGTTATATTATAGCTATTGGTTTCAAGCAGAGGCCCAAAGGACTATTTGTGGTATGTTGGCTGTTCTGGAACCTCAGCAGAGAATACCATTTCATTGGAAGAAGCAACGTACAGCTCTACCCCCACCCCCACCCCATTGATAGAGGCTTAAGAATCCTATAAGTAATTAATTATGATTCTTAAGGGACAGGAATAGTTAAGTATGGGGCAACTGCCCAAAGTTATTTATTTTTGCTGTCTTGTTCTTGTTGCTACTATGTGGGCATTAATAAGTCAGTTTCATGCTTCAGACCACAGTGAAGGAATTTGTAACCTAAGTGCCAAAAAAAAAAGAGAGAGAGAGAGAGAAAGTTCAGATAAGGAAAAGGATTATGAGATTTTTCTCCTCTGTGGTTGTGAGACTATGAGATGGGAGAGAAGTAGAGAAGGCCAGTTCATTTACTCTTAACAGATGGCATCCTGGCTATTAGGTGGATTTTGGATATCTAGGGAGAAAGAGGGAATACCAATAAATGAAAAGAGAAATTCAGGGATATCGGAGTTTGCTTGTTTGTTTCTTGCTACAGATCAGCCCCAACCAAAAACATAAAAAGAGAAAGAAACAACTAGAGGACTTGGAAGTTAATTCTATGCATATAGGAAAAAAGAGATAAGTTCAACTATATATGTTTAGAGTATTTTAGAGTTGAAAAAAAAATAATCACTGAGACCTATGAAGGTTAACCACTTCTTCTGGGATAGCTTTAGTTGACTGTAATCTTTGATCAAGCTGCTTTGCTCCCTTGAGTTGTTCCAAGGACGAAGTCTTCCTCCCTTGTCCTCTGGTTGGGCTGGCTGCCTCACAGGGACACTCCAGGATATCAGAGCTGTCCTACAGAGTATTCTCTACTTCCCTTAACCATCTTTTCTCACAGTTCTGCCAGCCTCTGGGGTTTCTCCCAGCCCCTATTTCCCTAGGACATCTAATCACTCCAAAAACAGAATGACATTTCAGGCTCTCATCTTTTCTCCTTTTGTCCTAAACATCCTACACTTTTAGCCATCTGTTGATTGCCTGTTGCTTCTGGTTCTGCTCACTGACTAGGGTTCCTCTGAAGGGACTCAGTGTCTGATTGTTTCCCCTGTTGGTTTTCTCCTGGAGTTAATATTAACTAAATCAAAACACATTTACCATGCGAGAGACCTGGGTTCGATTCCTGGCCCAGACACTTCCCAAAACAAACAAACAAAAATTCAACAAAATGGTGGTACAATAATGGGATACTCACATGGAGAAAGAATGAAATGTAAAAGCAGGGGCACATGCTGAATGTTGGGGCAATACAAGGGAATTGATTAGACAGTATATTCATTTACGGAACTTTCCATTGTTGACATGTGGAAGACAAGTTAACAAACTGTCTTGGAAGCTATGTTTGTCCAGCCTGGTCTGCTGGTCAGCGTTTTCAACTGGCCATTCAACACAGTACACGAAGATCACACCTTTTCACTGAAACTTTTTGGATGGTTTTTATATAATAAAATCCTTACTGTATTTATAGCTGAAGATAATAAGGCTCTATAAATGAATTAAATATATAAAGTAGTATACTTGTCTTTCACAATTTCTACTTGTTAATTTTTAGCTGTAAAATCATTAAATCAATTCTTATTGCAAAAAAAGAATGAAATGTGACCCTGGCCATACAGCATATAAAAAAAAAAACCCCAAAACACAAAATACATATTTAACACATTTATCCTACTCTGAGGGTTAATTTCCTTAACGAAACCTCTATATGCTGTACATTTGAAGTCTATAACCATAATATTAACATAATTTTGACTTTACTTCTTGGGAATAAGCCAGACTATATTAGGCTAAGGGAATAGTCCCACTTTTGCTATCCTGAGTTAGAGTTAATTTATTTATCTCAAATGACTGTTTCTCTCCTAACCGAAGCAAGAATGTAGTTGAGGGGAGGGAGAAACGGTGAAGACATTTTATTTCATCCTGCTATGTTTTATTTTATGCTTGGAGGAAATAGGAAGCAGACTAGAAGACCGTGCAGTCGGGTGGCTAAATAGAGAGGAGAAATTCAAACTAAGATTCTGAGTCCAGGATAAATCAGACTTGATAGATATCGGAAAGATTTTGCATTGCTTATAAATATAATTGTGCCATCAATAGGCCATCATGCCATCAACAGGAAGTCACAGAGGACTTGAATGTGTCAGATACCATGTGTTCAGATCCAAAACTTAGGACAGATTCTTTGTCAGCACAAAATGATATTTTAACTTTGGATTCTTCCCTATGAGAAACTATAGTGCCTTTTATATGCGCAAGTCCTAATTCCTTAGTTTGGTATTTCATTTCTCACATCATCCAAATCTACCTTTCTTATTCAGTGTAATCTTCCACTACTTTTTTTTCCCACTACTTTTTAAAACATACCCTCTGTTCTAATTAGATTGGTTTTCTTACAATTCCAGCTCTCATCACTGTCACCCTCAGTGGCTAACTTTTACCCGCATGTGTTTGGCTCTTTTCCATTTGGTATTCTTTCCTACCCCACTTTCCTACCTACCCAAATTCAGTTCAGATGCTATTTCTACTTTTATCTAGTCTGCCTTTATACATACCTACTATCTGTACCATGTAATTGTATATTCTCTTATATTATTCATGAGTTACTCCATGCAGTTAAATTTGATTATTTTATTTGAACTGCAGTACGCCAACAGTCGGACACTGAGCCTTCCTCTTTGCACTTCTTTATATAACCCTATAACGGTGGAACTAGACATGGTCTAGCCTATGGACTTGTTTTGATCCCTGATGAACTTTATCAATTTAAATGAGAACAATAAGGAAAGTGTAGTCAGTTTTTCATAAAACCACACTTACTTGTTTTAAAAACATATGTCCTTCCTAGCTTTTTTTTGTGTCAAATGACCATCTCTTTTTCAAGATGATGATGATAATAGATGGCAATTTAAAAAATATTCCTATTTGTTAAATTACAAAGTTGGCAATCCCATGTCAGTACCTAACTTTTACTAAGGCTGGTTCAAGTAATCCCAAAGGTTACTTTGCAAACTGAACTCTAGTGTCACATAAGTATCTAACAACTTTCTTAGTTACTGTACTTTGTGTTAATTCAACAAACTTTGGTTGAGTAACCACTCAATCTAAGATACTACAAATATTAATTTTACTGAAAAAATGCTGATAAATATTGAAATGCGGAGGGGTCCTTTTATTCTATTGCAGAGTAGTCCAGGTTCTCCAGCAAAGTGGTTGGTCAAAACTAAGATGTAAAAGATTAAGAATCGCTTGAGTCACTCCCAAGGGGACTTTTAAAAAATGTGGCCACTTGCAGATTTGTGTCAAAATTATGTGTGATGTTGAGCTTGTTTAAAGCTCAAATTCTTGGATCCCACTCCCAAATCAACAGAATCAGGATCTCTGTGTTTAAGAATTTTAGTACATTTAAAATAAGAATTAAAATAATAATAGAATTTTAATTCTCCAAAATACAATGAGTCATAAATTAGCTCCCAGATGATTCTGATATTGATGGTCCAAGAGTTGAGAACCAGTGCTAACCTGGCAATTTGATACAGATAAACATTCAGATCCCAGTTCTACCAATCTAATCCTTGTATTCTGGGAAAAGCTTCTAAATACCTTTAAGTCTCAGCTTATTCTTCCATAAAATGTAGTTAATATGAGTGCTGTGGTGAGGGTTAAATGCGATAATGAATATAAATAGTGGTACAATGAGGGTTGTCAATAAATCTTAGTTTACTTCTCCTTTTCTTTTCTTTGAGGTCCCTGTGTACTTCAGTGAATAATGTAAAGAGACACTGCTCTTGACTGCAAGTCTCATTGCACTAATTGTATATTAATAAAGCTTTTTTTAAACTTTTTTATTAATTAAAAAAATTAACAAACAAAACATTGATATCATTCCATTCTACATATACAATCAGTAATTCTCAATATCATCACATAGTTGCATATTCATCATTTCTTAGAACATTTGCATCGATTTAGAAAAAGAAATAAAGACAACAGAAAAAGAAAGAAAACGATAATAGAGAAAAAAAGATTATACATACCATACCCCTTACCCCTCGCTTTCATTTACCACTAGCATTTCAAACTAAATTTATTTTAACATTTGTTCCCCCTATTATTTATATTTTTATTCCATATGTTCTACTCTTCTGTTGATACAGTAGCTAAAAGGAGCATCAGACACAAGGTTTTCACATTCACAGAGTCTCATTGTGAAAGCTATATCATTGTTCAATCATCATCAAGAAACATGGCTACTGGAACACAGCTCTACATTTTCAGGCAGTTCCCTCCAGCCTCTCTGCTACATCTTGAACAACA
>PVIY010039191.1:0-23281 GCA_004026745.1 Myrmecophaga tridactyla
GCCCAAGGAATGCTTAGGACTCCTAGAATGTATGTATGCCAATCTCCAGCTTCAGACCCAGCTTGCCCAGCAACAGATGGCCATTTTGGAAAATTTACAAGCATCCATGGCACAACTGGCTCCTCTGAAGGAAAGCAAGAACTCCTCTCTCCCAGCTGTATCTCGTAATCTATTGTTAAATCATCTGCCCCAATTCAGTAAATGAATTGTGGAAAAAGTCATTGTGTATGCTTTTCCCTCTGTTTTCCCAGTAAACCCTTGGTGGAATCTGGGCATATGTTCTGCATATGGTTAGCTTGTTCACAAGTTTATAGTAAATGCTTATTGAGTACAAAGTGTTGTACAAGGTGCTTTGGGATACTATTACGGAAGAGACCATTTGGGGTGGAATTTACTTTCTAAAAAAGATGAGAGATAATTCATAGCAAAATTTGGTGGTACTCTGAGGGGAAATAAGGGTCAAGAGACACCATTGGAGGTTTGTAGGATACAATTGGGACAGTCTTGAAATCTTGACTTCTGATGATATTTGAAGAATGGAAGAGGTTGGGTAGCATGGACAAATGGAGTCATGTAGGTCTATGTCAGGAAGACCTAGGGGTAGGAGAATAAGTCATCACAAGTTCAGAGAAGAGAAGAATGATGTCAGTTTATTTTCCCCCAGAATATAAAGGGATGAGGTAGAATGTAGGAAAAGCTGAGAACAGAAACTTTCCCCATGGAGTTGCTTTTATAACACCTTCAGAAGTTCTGATTGTTTTTGAAGTGCTGGAGGCACACATGAGACAGTCAACATTATGGGCAAAACAATTTGAGCTGGAGGGAGAATGGAAGTTGAAATACCTGTATAAAATAGTAGTAGAGAAATCATATATAAAATTACCATGGTCTGGATAAAGGATTTAGAACTGAAGACAGAGAATGGCTAACTCTTGAGTGATATTGCAGAGAAGGTGTAATCTTGAGCTTGAAGCACTAAGAGGTAGCATCCTGAAATTTCTAAGTTGGGAAGTCAATTAAACTTTAATGAGGATTCAAGTCTAGCCATAATTTTTCAGTATTTGAGAAGGTGACAACTGAGGTTGGCTTAACCATTTGAGCCACATTAAGTCACCACCTTCTCTTACAGGTTTACTAGCAAATTACTCTTGAGTCTGGATCCTCTTTTCACAGACCAAGTTAAGCCCTTATTTTCCCATGAAATGTGGAGAAAAAAGAGAGTTAGCCTTGAGTACAGAGGTGAGGAGGAAGTAAGAAAGCAGTGATGGAAAAGAGATGGAAAAGAGAATTTCATGTTGACCTTCAATTCTTTGAAGAATGTTTCAGAGAGAACTGCTTGCTTTGTACCATTAAAAAGGACAGAGCAAGAATGAGGCTGACAGTGAAGCTTGAGGAACTAGGCTTGGGCGTTCAGGAAAAAAAAATTCTGATTGTCTAGACCATTACCCGTGGAGGAAGAGAAGTAATTAAAATAATTTTAGAAGAAAGAGGTCCCCATGTTTGTGAATTAGTTTGGACATAAGTGTTTGGATAAAAGAGAAATGGTAAGTTATATATGTTTGTTTCAGTCTCATAATCCCATCATTTTTATCAAAATATAATTTTTTTAAACTTTATTGTGAAATATAAATGTATATACAAAAATGCAATAAATTTCAAAGTGCATTTTTTTATCATCACAATCAGCCTTTTCTTTTTAATGAAAATAACATATATACAAAACAACAATAAATTTCAAGGCACACCACAACAGTTAGTGGTAGAACAGATTTCAGAGTTTGGTATGGGTTATAATTCCACAATTTTAGGTTTTTACTCCTAGCTGCTCTAAGATACTGGAGACTGAAAGAAATATCAATATAATGATTCAGCTGTCATACTCATTTGTTAACCCTACCCACTCTTTAGGGGTATTTGGGCTATGCCCATTCTAACTTTTTCATGTTGGAAGGGGCTGTCGATAATATGGGATATTATCATTGATGTTGATGTCCTGGAAAGACTGGCCCCTCTGCATTTCATGACTTATCTGGTCCACAGACCCATCTGGAGGTTGTTGGTTTCTGGAAAGTCACCGTAGTGCATGGAACCTTGTAGAATCTCTTAAAATGCTCCAGGTATTCTTTAGGTTTGGCAGGAATGGTCTTGTTTGGGATTTGGCAGGGTATGATAAGGTAGCAATGTCTAACTAAAGCTTGTATAAGAATGACCTCCAGAGTAGTTTCTCGACTTCATTTGAACTCTCCCAGCCACTGATACCTTATTTGTTACACTTCTTTTCCCCCTTTTGGTCAGGATGGCATTGTTGATCTCACGGTACCAGGGCCAGGCTCATCCCTGGGAGTCATCTCTCATGCTGTAGAGAGACTTAACCCCTAGATGTTTGTTCTAGTTTGCTAGCTGCCGAAATGCAATATACCAGAAATGGAATGTCTTTTAAAAAGGAGAATTTAATGAGTTGCTAGTTTACAGTTCTACAGCCGAGAAAATGCCCCAATCAAAACAAGTCTATAGAAATGTCCAATTTAAGGCATCCAGGGAAAAATACCTTGGTTCAAGAAGGCCAATTCAAGAAAAATACCTTGGTTCAACGTTTCTCTCTCAGCTGGAAGGGCACATGGCGAACATGGTGGCATCTGCTGCCTTTCACGTGGCTCTACCAAAAGGGACTCTCTCCAAAATGTTTCCTCTTTTAAAGGATTCCAGCAAGCAACTCCACCTTCAGTGGGTGGAGACACATCTCCATGGAAATCATCTAATCAAAAGTTACCACCCACAATTGGGTGGGTCAAATCTTCATGGAAACAATCAAAATGCTCCCACCCAGCAATATTGAATGAAGATCAAAGGGCATGGCTTTTCTGGGGTCCACCACAGATTCAGACCAGCACAGATGTCATGTCCCACATAGTGGGTAGATCAATGATTTCACTTGCAGATTTGGGCTTAGAGAGAAAGAGGCCACATCTGAGCAACAAATTAGGTCCACTGGAAGTAACTCTTAGGTATATCTATAGGTAGGTCAAGGTTCTCTACTATATACATAAGCCACATAAGAGCAAACCTCAAGATCAAGGGCCCGGCCTACCGATTGGGTGTCTCTAATGTTTAACACTGTACTCAGGGTTTCCCCAGGGGTAAAGTTTAATAGTTCCATTTTTTTACTCCCATCCCTTAAGGGACTTTACCAATAGTTTTTGATTATCCTGTTCATATACTCTGGGATTTATCCAGGCATTACATTAAGCTATACAGGATTAAATGCCCTCATTCTTATTCTGGGCTCCTTTTTAAGTGATCTACCCAAACAGGTTGAGTTAGATTATGTGCTACAGAAAAGTTGGGTTCTGGACAAAATAAACCTTTGAAATTCATCAATAAATAAGATGGAAGTACCAGGTACTCTCATGTGGGAATGCAAAATGGTAGTCACGTTGAAAGACAATTTGGCAGTTTTTTACAAAGCTAAACATAGGTTTACCATATGATCCAGCAATCGCATTCCTAGGTATTTACCCCAAATAGTTGAAAATGTGTATCAATGCAAAAACCTGCACACGAATGTTTATATAAGCTTTATTCATAATTGCCAATGATGGAAGCAGCCAAGATATCCTTGCAGAGGTGAATGGCTAAACAACCTGTGGCACATCCATACAATGGAATATTATTCAACGACAAAAAGAGATGAGCTGTCAAGCCACGAAGAAACATGGAGGAACCTTAATACTGCTAAGTGAAGGAAGTTAGTCTGAAAAGATTGCTTACTGTAGTTGCATAGATTCCAACTATATAACATTGTGGAAAAGGCCTAACTATAGAGACAGTAAAAAGATCTGTGGTTGCCATGAGTGGTGGTGGGGGTGGGGGGGAGGGATGAGTGATTGGAGCCCAGTGCATTTTGGGGGAAGTGTTGCTTCCTATTGAAATGGAGCCCGAAGGATATTAAGGAATGATGAGAAAGGGAGGGAGGGAGGGAGGAAGGAAGGAAGACACAGACGGGTTCCGGGGGTCTGAAACCCAACTTTAACAAACAACAGACAACTTTGTTCTTATCCAGATCCTGCTTATATACTGCAGGGTGACAAAAGTCATGCATGCATTTCTTGAGGGAACAGAGCTTATCTTTCAGTGCTCTCTTCCTTCATACTTAACCATTTGGGGTAAACATTCTCTTCCTCCCAGACTGCTCTACATAACAATCTCCACAGTTGACTGCCGCCACCCTGAGGCCAGCTGCTCCCAACAAATTTTGCAGGTCTTGTTTTAACCCTTGGCTCCTACAGGGAAGTGAAATTATTCTGTATGATACTGTAATGGTGAGTACATGATATTATGCGTTTGTCAGAACCCATGGACATTAGATATTAATAATTGTATCAGTATAATTGTAACAAATGTACCATAGTTATACAGGATAATAACAGGAGGAACTATGTGTGTTTATGGGTATATGGGAACTCTGTATTTTCTGTGCAATTTTTCTGTAAACCTAAAACTCTCCTATAAATAAAGTTTTTTTTTTTAATTCAGATGGATTAGTGGATAGATGGAGAAATCGATAGATAGTTATGTGCAGGCTATTTCAGTAATCCAACTGAGAGATGGTGGTGGCTTGGACCACGGCGGTAGCGGTGGAGATGGGGGGAAATGTGTGGAATCTGAATAGATTTTGGAGGTCTGGCTCTCAGGATTTGGTAATGCTGGGGATGTGATGTGTAAGAAGCCTGGGGAAGGAAAAGATAGGAGCAGGGAGATAGAGGCTGTTTTTTACCATATTAGCTTTGAGATGCCTACTAGATACTTAAGTGGAAATGTCTAGCAGGAAGTTAGTTACCTGGTTCAAGTACAGTGGGGAAACCTGGACGGGAGATAAAAATTTGGTAGGCCTCAGTACATTCATGATATCTAAATCATAGGAGATCACCTGGGGAATGAAGAGATCGAGAACAGGGAACTGGGCTCTGGACAACACATGCTAAAAGTTCCATAGAGGAAGAGGTACTCTCACACTCTGCTCTCTCCCTCCTAGCTTTGAGTGGAAAGGCTGGGGTAGTGTTAGATGAAAATATGTTGAAGAATAAAAGAGCCAAATCACCTTTCTTTTAGTGATAGAAATATAATTTGCTTACTGAAAGATGTCACCTTAATTATTTCCCCCAAATTCCCTGAAATCTTTGACTGAAAGTTTGTGTTGGGATAGTTTTAGCTCATGAATCATGGACAAAATTTGGCTCAGTTATCTCTCTATCTGCCTCCCTCTTATATGATCCTCTTCATGATGACATTTCCCTGCTAAGTCTGAGCACTCATTTTTTAGTAAAAGTTAGTTGGACTGATACCATGTGTCCCAAGCACATGAAAGGACAAAGCCCCTTCCTATCTTTAAGGAATGTGTTAATCAGGGTTTTCAGAGAAACAGAACCAACAAGAGAGATCAGTAAATATGAGATTTATAAAGGTGTCTCATGCACCTGTGGGAATGGAAGAGTCCAAAATCCATAGGGCAGGCTGTGAAGCTGGCAGATCCCATGAAGCTGGCAGATCTGGACAAATGCCACAGGAGAGGCTCGCTGGCTGAAGAAGCAGTGAAAGATTCTCTCTTCTTCCTTAAAAACCTTTAACTGATTGCATCATATCATTGTGGAAGACATGGCTTAGTTGATTGCAGGTGTAATCAGTCACAGATGGAATCAATTGACTGATGATTTAATACACCAGCCTTAATGTCCCTTGAGGGATAGGAGAAACAATATGGAGCTATTCAGACTTTACCATTGGAGACCCCTAATACTGTGTCAAACATTAGGGACAACCAAATCATTGGCCAAGCCCTTAATTTTGAGGTTTGCTTTTGTGAAGCTTGTGTATGTAGCAGAGAAGCTTAGCCTACCTATAGGTATGCCTAAGAGTTACCTCCAGAGAACCTCTTTTGTTGCTCAGATGTGGCCTCTCTCTAAGCCCAACTCTGCAAGTGAAACCATTGCCCTCCCCGATATGTGACACATGACATCCAGGGATGAAAGTTTCCCTGGTGACATAGGAGATGACTCCCAGGCATGAGTGTGATCCTGGCACCATGGGATCAACAATGCCATCCTGACCAAAACGGGGGAAAGAAGTGTAACAAATAAGGTATCAGTGGTTGAGAGAGTTCAAATAAAGTCAAGAGGCTACTCTGGAGGTCACTCTTATGCAATCTTCAGTTAGACATTGCTGCTACCATAACTTGCCAAACCCTAACCAAACCATTCCTGCCAATCTTAAAGAATACCTAGGGCATTATATAAGATTCTGCAAAGGTTCCATGCACTAGGGTAACTTTCCAGAGATCAAGAACCTCCAGATGGGTTCCAGGACCAAACAGGTCCTGAAATACAGAGGGGCCGGCTGCTCCAAAATATCAACTAGTTCCATCCCCCATCACATATTATCGACAGCCCCTAATTGTTGCAATGTACTTTGAAATTTATTGCTTTTTTTGTGTATGTTACTTTTCACAAAAAAGAAAAGAGAAGGAAGCATATAATAGAAAAGATAGGATTTAACAAATGAATATGACTCCTGAATCAATATATTGATATTTCTTATGGTTTCCAGTGTCTTGTCGCAGTTAGAAGAAAAGATGAAAAATTGTGAAACTGTAACCTACACCAAACTTTAAAATTAGTTGTATAATTGCTTGTTAAAATGGACTTGGAAATTTATTGCTTTCTTGTATATGTGTGTGTGTGTGTGTGTGTGTGTTATTTTTCACAATTAAAAAAGTTTATAAAAATACACCAGCCTTCCAGTTTATTAACCAGCCATGAACTATCCTTGCAGCAATGGTCAGGCCAGTGTTTGCCTGACCAGACAACTGGGCATAGTCATTTGGCCAAGTTGACACTAGAACTTAACCATCACAGTCTGCCCCTTGTCAGCTTGGCAGCTATACACATTACCTTGAAATACACTTAATTTCCAAATAGAACACAATAACAGACATATATTTCACCTAACAATACTCAACTGTCTGTTTACAATTGGAAACGCACTGCGTCTCTCCAGAATAGGGTATTACCTAAGAAGATAACATTCACTCATTAAAAAAAAATTTTTATTAATAAAACCAATCAACATACAATATGAACATACTTTTTAAAATCACATAATTGTATATTCATCATCATGATCATTTCTTAGAACATTCGCATCAATTCAGAAAAAGAAATAAAAAGAAAACAGAAAAAAATTCTTACATACTGTTCTAGTTTGCTAGCTGCTAGAATGCAATATACCAGAAATGGAACGGCTTTTAAAAAGGGGAATTTAATGAGTTGCTAGTTTACAGTTCTAAGGCTGAGAAAATGTCCCAATTAAAGCAAGTCTATAGAAACGTCCAATTTAAGGCATCCGGGGAAAGATACCTTGGTTCAAGAAGGCCGATAAAGTTCAGCGTTTCTCTCTCATCTGGAAAGGCACATGGCGAACACAGTCACGGCTTCTCTCTCGGCTGGAAGGGCACATGGCGAATACGCGTCATCTTCTAGCTTTCTCTCCTGGCTTCCGGTTTCATGAAGCTCCCCAGGAGGCGTCTTCCTTCTTCATCTCCAAAGGTCACTGGCTGGTGGACTCTCTGCTTCGTAGTGTTGCTCTCTCTGAATCTCTCATTCTCCAAAATATTTCCTCTTTTATAGGACTCCAATAAACCAATCAGGACCCACCCAAATGGGTGGAGACATGTCATCACCTAATCCTGTTTAACAACCACTCTTGACTATATCACATCATCCAGAGAGATGATCTGATTACAGTTTCAAACATACATATTGAACAGAGACCATTCTACCCTTATGAAATGGGATTTTAACCAAAACATGACTTTTCTAGGGGGCATGCTTCCTTTTAACCCAGTACACATACCATACCCCTTACCCCTCCCTTTCATTGATCACTAGCACTTCAATCTACTAAATTTATTTTAACATTTGTTCCCCCTATTATTTATTTGTTTTTAATCCATATATTTTACTCATCTGTCCATAAGGTAGATAAAAGAAGCATCAGACACGAGGTTTTCACAATCACACAGTCACAGTGCAAAAGCTGTATCAATATACAGTCATCTTGAAGAAACATGGCTACTGGAACACAGCTCCACATTTTCAGGCAGTTCCCTCCAGCCTCTCCACTACATCTTAACTAAAAAGGTGATATCTATTTAATGCGTAAGAATAACCTCCAGGATAACCTCTCGACTCTGGAATCTCTCAGCCATTGACACTTTATTTTGTCTCATTTCTCTCTTCCCCCTTTCGGTCAAGAAAGTTTCCTCAATCCCTTGGTGCTGAGTCCCAGCTCATTCTAGGATTTCTGTCCCACATTGCAGGAAGGTCCACACCCCTGGGAGTCATGTCCCACATAGAGAGGAGGTGGTGAGTTTGCTTGTTGTGGTGGCTGGAGAGAGAGGCCACATCTGAGCAACAAAAGAGGTTCTCTTGGGGGTGACTCTTAGGCCTAATTTTAAGTAGGCTTGAACTATCCTTTGCGGGGTTAAGTTTCATATGAACAAACCCCAAGACTGGGGACTCAGCCTTTTGCTTTGGTTGTCCCCACTGCTTGTGAGAATATCAAAAATTCTCTACTTGGGAAAGTTAAATTTTCCCCCTTTCTCACCATTCCCCCAAGGGGACTTTGCAAATACTTTTTTTTTTTTTTTTTTGCAAATACTTTTTTATTCACTGTTCAAATCCTTCTGGGATTTATTGGGGCATCACTCTGGACAAACCTACAAAATCTCATGCCCTACTCAAGGTTCCATGTACATATGGTGTTCAATTAAGCTGTCCAAATAAGTTATATTAGGAAATGTACTAGTCAAAATATAAATTTTGTACCAAATAAACATTTTTTCTTTAGTCAGATAACATTCACTTTTAAGCTTCATATCCTATGACTTAAATACTATACCATAAACAATACAAGTCATGTCATATGATAAGTGGAAAACAAGATATTTGCTTATGTACAAATGCAAACATACGCACAACAAAACAGAGAGGAAATATTCATATAATCACAGTCCTCATTTCTGTAACTGGTCACGTGGTCATAATTCATATTTATCACTACCTTCTTCTACTACCCATTCCATGTTCCCTTTACCCTCAGCAAGCACTTCAGCTGGCCGTGGTACTTTGCTTGGTGGGGTGACCCAGATCTTCATTCCTGAAGTTTCTGGGGGATTGGGTTGTTGCAGTTTTCCATTGACTTTAATCACAGGGCATGGTAGTACTAAGAGATGCCTTGTATTCCAGGAAAGCTCTTCTTTACCTCCATTGTGTAGTTGCAGTCCTATTTCCCCTTGATAGTCAGGGTCAGTCACCCCAGACAGAAGAGTAATCGCCTTTTGTGCCTATTGATTGAGTGACATGAGAAGCCCAAAGTGACCAGGTGGCAGTCTTAATTTCCAGTTCAATGGAATCATTGTTGTGTCTCCTGGAAGGAGCACTCCTCCTTTTGGAATTAAAAATTCCTTAAGCAGAGCTTAAGGTTTCAGGGACAGGAAGCAAAAATTTCCCCAGTGGATCACGAGGGGTGATGGTGAGTGGTACCACCCCCATTTCCATCCCTTGATTTCCTAGACCAGTGAATCCTGGCTATGGGAGAAACAGCACCACAAATTGGATGCTGATTCAGAGCTTACACAGCCTCCTGGAGAACATCGCCCCAGTCCTGCTAGGTATTGCCACCTAGTTGGCACTGTAACTGGATCTTCAAAAGGCCATTCTACCGTGTATCAAACCAGTTACCTCTGGATGATGGGGAACACGGTAAGAACAGAGAATTCCATGAGCATGTGCCCATTCTTGCACTTCATTTGCTTTGAAGTGTGTTCCATAATCAGAAGCAATGCTGTGTGGAATACCATAACAATGGATAAGGTATTCTGTCAGTCCATGTTTGGTAGTTTTGGCAGAAGCATTGTGTGTAGGGAATGTAAACCCATATCTGGAGTATGTGTCTATTCCATTTAGAACAAATCACTGCCCCTTCCATTATGGAAGTGGTCCAACGTAATCAACCTGCCACCAGATAGCAAGCTGATCACCTCGGGGAATGGTGCCATACTGGGGACTGAGCGTGGGTCTCAGCTGCTGGCAAATTGGGCACTCAGCAGTGGCCATAGCCAGGTTGGCCTTGGAGAGTGGAAGTCTGTGTTGCTAAGCCTATGCACAACCTCCATCTCTAACAGCATGCCCACTTTGTTCATGAGCCCATTGGGCTATGGGTGGCTCAGGAGTGGCTGAGGAAAGCAGATGACTTGTATCTACAGGACGGGTCATCTTATCCACTTGCTTATTAAAACCTTCCTCTGCTGAATTCACCCTCTGGTGAGCATTCACATGGGACACAAATACCTTCAAGTTCTTTGCCCATTCATAAAGGTCTATCCGTATACTTCTTCCCCAGACTTCTTCGCCATCAATTTTCCCAATCATGCTCCTTCCACGTCCCTGAGCATCCAGCCAAACCATTAGCAACAGCCCATGTGTCAGTATACAAACGCATCTCTGGCCAGTTTTCCTTCCAAGTGAAATGAACAAACAGGTGCATTGCTTGAAATACCACCCACTGGGAGGATTTCCTCTCACCACTGTCCTTTAAGGACATCACAGAATGTATGTTCTTACATTCTGGGATTGTAGTGCTGCAGCTGTCCATTTCTGGGTGATCCCTGCATGTCATGCAAAACCCTCTGTAATCTAGGCTTTAGTTTTCTCTTCCTAAGTTCCTTATGGAACTCCCCAGGAGGCCATGGCTCTGGTTTGGGAAAGAGGAGGTAATGTGGCAGGAGTGGGAGCCATAAGCCTTTGGGCCTCTTCCTCATGTAACTCACTTGTACCTTGAGGCCCTGCTCAAGCTCGGTTGCTAATATACCGTTTCCGTTTTATGATGGAGTGCTGCGCACACCCAACTTTATGGCTTGGTGGGTCAGACAACACCCAGCTCATGACAGGCAACTCAGGTCTCATGGTAACTTGGTGGTCCATGGTTAAGCGTTCAGTCTCTACTGAGGCCCAGTAGCATTCTAGAAGGGTTTCTCAAAAGGAGAGTAATCATCTGCAGCAGATGGTAAGACTTTGTTCCAAAATCCTAAGGGTCTGCATTGTGATTCTTCTATAGGAGCCTGTCAGAGGCTCCAGGCAGCACCCTATTTACCACTGACACTTCCAGTACCATTGGATCTGCTGGATCTTATAGCCCAAGTGGCAGAGCAGCTTGTACAGCAGCCTGGACCTGTCACAGAGCCTCCTCTTGTTCCAATCTCCACTCGAAACTAGCAGCTTTTCTGGTCACTTGGTAAATGGGCTGGAGTAGCACACCCAAATGAGGAATATGTGGTCGCCAAAATCCAAAGAGACCAACTAGGCATTGTGCCTCTTTTTTGGTTGTAGGAGGGGCCAGATGCAGCAACTTATCCTTCACCTTAGAAAGGATATCTCGACATGCCCCACACCACCAGACACCTAGAAATTTCACTGAGATGGAAGGCCTCAGTATTTTTGGCCTTATGGATTTATCTCCCATGCCCTGACCCACAAATGCTTTACCAATAAGTCTAGAATAGTTGCTACTTCTTGCTCACTAGATCCAATCAGTATGATATCATCAGTATAATGGACCAGTGTGATGTCTTGTGGGAGGGAGAAACAATCAAGGTCCCTGAAGACAAGACTGTGTGACATATGGCTAGAGAATTTCTGTACCTCTGAAATAGGACAGTGAAGATATACTGCTGGTCCTGCTGGTTGAAAGCAAACTGCTTCTGGTGGACTTTACTGACAGCTGTTGAGAAAAAAGCATTTGCCAGATCAATAGCTACATATCAGGTACCAGGCAATATGTTGATTTGCTCAAACAATGATACCACATCTGGAACAGCAGCTGCAATTGGAGTTACCACCTGGTTAAATTTATGATAATCCACTGTCATCCTCCAAGACCCATCTGTTTTCTGCACGGGCCAAATAGGAGAGTTGAATGGGGATGTGGTGGGAATCACCACCCCTGCATCTTTCAAGTCCTTAAGGGTGGCAGTAATCTCTGCAATCCCTCCAGGAATCCGATATTGCTTCTGATTCACTATTTTGCTAGGTAGGGGCAGTTCTAGTGGCTTCTGCTTGGCCTTTCCCACTATAATAGCCCTCACTGCACGAGTCAGAGAATCAATGTGGGGATTCTACTAGTTGCTGAGTATGTTGATTCCAATTACACATCCTGGAACTGGGAAAATGACCACAAAATGGGTCTGGGGACCCACTGTGAGACGGACCTGGGCTAAAACTCCATCGATCACCTGACCTCTCTAAGCTCATACTCTGACTGGTGGACCAGAGTGACCTTTTGGGTCTCCTGGAACTAGTGTCACTTCTGAGCCAATGTCTAATAATCCCTGAAATATCTGATCATTTCCTTTTCCCCAATGCACAGCCACCCTGGTAAAAGGTTGTAGGTCTCCTTGGGGAAGGCTGGGAGGAAGGCTAACAGTATAAATTTTGGGCAGTGTAACGGGGTCCTTCCCCAAGGGTACCCGGCCCTCCCCTCATTCAAGAGGCTCTGGGTCTGTAAACTGTCTGAAGTCTGCGAATTGATTAAGGGGCTGTGATTCTCTGTTTTTTGTAATTCAAGTTAAACTTCTGTTCACTTGACCTAGAACTCTTCTTCTTATATAGCTCAAACAAGAATTTAGTAGACTGTTCATCTATTTTACTTCTAGGTACCCCATGATCTACTAGCCAACACCATAAGTCTTTGCCAGTCAGATTATTTTGACTGCTGCTTTGAGCCTGCTGTCATTATGGCAGCCACGCCCACCTCATCCGTGGTGAGCAACTGTCACCACATGGCTTCTGCCAACTCGGGATCCGGTCATCCCCATCATGTTTGAGGATTGCACTCAGGTGACAGCAGTGCCTAGAGTAATATCTGACCTACAGAGAAGGGCGACTGCAGATCTTTTCAGGGATGATTGAGCTAGAATCCCATATTTATTTCTCAAGTTTCTGGTGAAAGGTGTGCCCTCTGGACCTTCCTGGGGTATGTGAGCAGCTTTTCCATGATAAATTCACTCCAACCTTCCCACCTCTCTAAGCCTCTGGATCCCCTCATCTACATTATACCAGGGCAGTGCTGGCATTTCGACCTCAGGTAAAGTCAGCCACCTTTTGACCCATTTTTCAGCCAACCATCCAAACAAATTGTTAATGCTCTTCTTACCGCTTGAGCTACAACAATGAATACAGAATCTCTGCTTAGTGGGCCCATATCAATAAATTCAGACTGATCCAACTTTATATTCCTCCACCATTAAGCCATACCCTTAATATCCATTCCCACATATATTCCCCTGATTTCTGTCTATATAGATTGAAAAACTCATGCAGTTCTTTTCAAGTATAGCATACCTCCTCATGGGTCACATTTTGTACCTCACCTTTTGGGGCCTTTTGGGACTTTAGCTTTAGGTCTGGAAGAAAAGAGGGGTGGTGGGGGTGGGTCATGAAAAGAAATAGAAGTGTCTTTCAAGCCAATTACCTCAGGACATTCTGTTGCAGTTTCATCTGGTGAAACAGGATTAGTCACTCCAGACAGAGGAGTGAGGGCTGTTTCCCTAGGGGAGGTAGTTACTGGGTGAGCAGGCAGTGAAGGGTTAATCTCATTAGGTGGAGGTTGGATCACAGAGTCCTCTTGGGAGACTGGAGGCTGGGAAGCTGTTCCTTCAAAGCAGGCTGGAGGTCAGGAAGCTCTTTCTTCAGGGCAGTCCATTGCAGGTCCATCTAGCAAAGGCTCAGCAGATTCTAGGGATCCCGTCTCCCCATCGCCACCATTATCAAGCCATATATCACCATTCCACATGTCAGGATCCCATTCTTTCCCAATCAGAGCCCTTACTTTAATAGCTGACACCCAGCAAGGTTGAGATTTTAGCTTGTGTTGTAAATCTGCTACTCGCACAATGAGGCTTTGTGTCTGGTTTTCAGAGATCTTAAGTCTGCGACCGCAAGAAATAAGATTTTCTTTCAGAGCACACATGGAAACTTTTACATTGCTCATATGGCACTTATGGTGCAAATTTGAAGCCTTCAGCTCATCCCTTTCCCTCATCACTGTATCCAGCGTATCAAACAACAATCAGCCAACGTCATTATACCTCTTAATCCCACAAAACTCTTTAAAGGTGTCCAAAACATTATTATCCAGAGCCTTGCCTCATATGAGTGTACAATTAGCAGAATCTAATGGTGATATTTTGAGTATCTCTTTTGCCAAGTCACTCCATGGACTGTCAGTGCCATCTGGATTATTGGAAACAGGGTCATTTAGTGCCTCTGAGTCTAATCAGAGTAGAAAACCAATTGTAAAAAACCATTTTTAAGATTCTGTTTCTCAAGAACCACTGCCAGTACCAACCTGTGTTAGGATTCTCTAGAGAAACAGAACCAACGGGAGAGAGCTGTAAATATGAGTTTTATAAAGGTGTCTCAAGCAATCGTGGAAATGGAAGAGTCCAAAATCCCTAGGACAGGCTGTGAAGCTGGCGGCTCCAGCTCAGGGTATGGACAAAATCCAAAGGAGAGGCTCGCTGGCTGAAGAAGCAGTGGGAGAGTCTCTCTTCTTCCTTAAAAGCCTTCAACTGATTGGATTATCTCATTGTGAGAGACACGCCTTAGTTGGTTGCAGACAGAATCAGCCACAGATATAATCAACTGACTGATGACTTAATACCCCAGCCTTCCAGTTTATCAGCCATTTGCGGCAGTGGTCAGGACTGTCCTTGCCTGACCAGACACTGGGCATGATCATTTGGCCAAGTTGACACCAGAACCTGACCATCACAAGGAGCTTCCAGCCTGCCGGGGGACAGACATAGAAGCAACAATTAAAATACAGTAAGGCTATGGGATATGTTGAAAGTGCATTCAGGGTGGCAGTAGCTTGATCATCTGTAGCTGCCGGAGCAGTGGGCTTTGGGGGGACTTGCTGGGGAAGGGACAGGAGCAGGTGCAGTGACTTCGCTCGGCCGGCAGGTGGCCGCCCGCCTCAGGGTGAAGAAAACCGGAGGAAGAAGAACCCAAGAGAGGCAGGCAGGGCCTTTGGGGTGGGGATGTGGGTGGGACTCCCACCAAGGCTGGGGGCTGTGTCATGTGGGTGGGGTCAAGGTTGCATTCTCTTTCATTCCGCATTTGGGAGCAGGGACCCTGCTATACCCAGTGTGGAGGGTGGGTCACCAAAGCAAAGTAGGTGCCACCCATGCTCTCAATGTGCTACAATCTGGAGATGAGAGTGGACGTATAAATCCCAAATGGGTGCCCAGTGCTACAGCTGTTGGAGGAAAATGCAGAAAGGAGTCTAAAAGGAAGAGGTAGTTCCTAAGGGAATGAAACTTGAGGTGAGTCTTGAAGTCAGACTCCTATTTTAGGAGAAGAAGGGGCATGCAAATAACATGAACTAAAGTATGGAGCCTAGGAAATGAATCGCTCAGCTTGGAAAAAACAAAACAAAGCAGACTACTTTTTGGAGCGGTCTTCAAAGATCCCTGCTGAAACTGAACCTGCCAACAGACTTTGGTCAGAAGCAGTATGTGGGCTGGGGAGGGCACGGTGGGGAGGTGGAGTAAGTCTAAGCAGCAAAAATGAGGGGCTGGAGGCAGACCCCAGCTCCCAAGCTGGGCCTTGACCACGGAGTGGCTGTTCAGTGTCTGCACCAAAGGGAGCGTGAAGAGCCACTCCAGGCTGTCCATGGAAGGACAGGGGACCTGATTGTCCGGTTCTGCATCTGCTCCAGTTGCTTCATTCACCCATTCATCCATTCCACAGGCACTCACTGAGCTTTTTCCTCGACCGGGCACTGTGCAGGGCGCCAGGCAGAGGCATATTAGTCAGGGCCTCTGTTCTCGACGGGTCACAGTCTACCCAGAGGGTAAGATTTATTACAGTAACTCATTACAATATGTATAATAATTAAGTAGTATAGCTCTATTGACTGTTTTCCTTCTGTGCTGGTTACTTTACATATGTCATCTTAGAGTAACCACCCCCTGGTCAGGCTGGTACTGCTGTCCCCATTTTAGCAAACAGAGAAATTGACGCTCACAGAGTTCAGAGTCATCCTTTTCACTGGGGGAAAACCAGGATTCAAATGCAGGTCTGTCTGGCTCCAAAACCTGTGCTCTTCCATGTGCCATGAGACCCTAACCAAGGAGACTAAGCCTGGGGGTGGGGGAGGCAGAAGGAGTGGGCATCAGGGGAAGAAGATTCCCCAAGGCAATGTTAGGAGACTTAGAAAATGAGCAGGAGGCAGGTAAAGAAGGAGGATTCCAAGTCGAGGGAAGGACACGGGAGAAGCCTCAGAGGCATCAAAGGTCAGGTGTCGGGCAGTCCAGGAAGAGGGCGGAGGGTCACCTGTCCAGGGAAGGTCTGAACCCCCAGCCTCGTGGGGTCTCCCTGGCAGTAGGCTCTCCCAGGGCTCCGGAAGCCTTCTTTTCCTGGGACTGGCAGAGCAGAGGCATAGCCTTTTCCTTTCTCCCCAAGCGGTGGGGTGGCTTTCCCCTCCCTGAGTCCGCATTCCCTCCATCGGGCTGATTTTCTCCCAGAGCTACCGCGACGCTCTTCTTTCCCACAATTCCTTCCTCTTCTGCAGTCACCTTCCTCTTTTGCTGCTTGTACAGATGCCTTGAGAAATAGAAACATTTTCTGAGCATTTTCAATTCCACTGCATTGTCCTACATGGCAGGCTAAGCATCCGTTAGGGTTTGGAGAAGCTGTGAGAAATTTGAGCCATTGCTACTTTACTCCTGAATTCATCACAAGGATGTAAAGGTTTCAGGCTATAATTCACACTGCCATGTGTAAACTGCTCAGAATACTTTTTTTTCCTCCAACACTTGTGCCGAGTAGTCATCTTTACTTTCATTTGTTCAGTAAATAGTTTGATGAACAATGATTTTGATAAGTTCTAGTATCTTAGACCAGCTCAAAAAGCATTTCTCAGTTATTCTCCAAATGATGGCAAAGAACACAAGCAATGGTGAAACACATTGTATTTTTCATTCTAATTTATTTTGTTTGTTTGCCTCTGATTTCTTTTAGGACTAGTCTTATTATTATTATTATTATTATTATTATTATTATTATTATTATTATTTGCATGCGCAGGCACTGGAAATTGAACCCAGGTCTCTGGCATGGCAGGTGAGAACTCTGCCACTGAGCCACCATGGCCTGCCCTAGTTTTATTAATCTTAATCTCTTAGTTAGTTCCTAAAATATCTCTGTAGTCGTTTGTTAAAATGCCAGAATGCGATATATTAGAACTGGAAGAGTTCTTAAAAATAATTTAATAAGTTACAAGTGTACAGTTCTAAGCCTATAAAAATGTCCAAGCTAAGGCAGGAAAAGATACCTTAATTCAAGAGAGGCCGATGGGTCAGGAACCCCTCTGTCAGCTGGGTAGTCACATGCTGGCATCTGCAGGTCCCTTGTTCCTGGGCTCCGTTGCTTTCAGCCTCTGTTCCTGTGGGGTCTCCTCACCTTGTTTTTCTGGGTCTGGCTTTCATCTCTTGGCTTCCCTTGGCTCTCTCCAGGTTTGGGCTTGCTTAACATCTCATAGCGATGTCTGGTGGGCTCCAAGCATCTCCCAACATCCGTGTCTCTTTTCTCCATGTGTCGGCATCTGTGTCAGCTCTGCGCTGAAGTTTTTGTTGGCTTCTGTCATTTGTAACTCTCTCCAAAATATTCCCTTCTTAAAAGGATCCCAGTGAATTAATCAAGACCCTCTGTGGAGATAATCTAATAAAAAGTTTCTGCCCTATAATATTAAGATTAAAAGAAATGGCTGCCTCCACAAGATTGAATCAGGATTAAAACATGGCTTTTGTGGGGTACTTTATATTTTCAAACTGGCACAATCCCCCATCATAAAAAAAGGAAAAAAATTTCCTTGGCCCTACTTTTCCCTTCATCTACTGCCCCATTTCTCTGTCTCCCTTAGGGAAGAATTCGTCAAAAGAAAAGATTATGCTTGTCATTCCCCTTCTCTTCTCCCATTCTCTCTCTCTCTCTTTTTTAGAGACGCTGTAGGTTTATAGAAAAATCATGCAGTAAATACAGAGTTCCCATATGCCCCCTATAATTAACATCTTGCATGTAGTATATTTGTTAGAATTGATGAAAGAATATTATTATAGTTGTACTATTAACCATAGTCCAGGGTTTATATTACACTTCATTGTTTGTATTGCACAGTCCTATGGGTTGTTTTTTTTTTTTTCTCTTTTTTTCTTACATTTTTATTCTGGTAAAATATAAATCACCTAAAATTTCCCCTTTTAGTCACATTAAAACATATAATTCAGTGTTTTAAATTATTCACAATGTTGTGCTACCATCACCTCCATCTATTACAAAACTTTTCTATCACCCCAAATAGAAACTCTAAACAATTTAAGCTTTAACTCTCACCCTGGCCCCTGGTAACCTGTAGTTTAGTCTGTGAATTTGCTTATTCTAATTATTTTAGATCAGTGAGATCATACAATATCTGTCCCTTTGTGTCTGGCTTATCTCTCTCAATGTGTCTTCGGGATTCATCCATGTTGTCATATGTATCAGTTCTTCATTCCCTTTTACGGCTGAATAATATTCCACTGTATGTACGCACCATGTTTGTTTTTCCATTCATCAGCTGATGGACACTTGAGTAGCTGTCATCTTCTGGCAATTGTGAATAATGCTTCTATGAACATCTGTATGCAAATACCTGTTTGAGTCCCTGCTTTCAATTCTTTGGGGGTATATACCTAGAATTGGGATTGCCAGGTCATATATCAATTCTATACTTAACTTTCTGAGGACCTGCTAAACTGTCTTCCACAACAGCTGCCCCAATTTGCATTCCCGCCAATGATGAAGGAATGACCCTATTTCTCCATATCCTCTCCAACACTCGTAATTTTCCATGTTTCAAATAGTAGCCATTCTAGTGGGTGTGAAATGGTATCTCACTGTAGTCTTTATTTGCATTTCTCTTATACTTAATGATGGTGAACATCTTTTTCATGTGCTTTTTTGGCAATTTATGTATCTTGTTTGAAAAAATGTCCGTTCAAGTCTTTTGCCCATTTTTTAATTGAGTTATTTGTCTTTTTGTTTTGAGTTGTAGGAGTTCTTTATATATTTTGGACATTTAAACCCATATTCGATATGTGGTTTCCAAATATTTTTCTTTCATTCTGTAGGTTGTCTTTTTACTTTCATGATAAAGTCCTTTGATGCACAAAAGTTTTAAATTTTGATGAGGTCCCATTTATCTATTTTTCCTTTTGTTGTCCATGCTTTGAGTATAAAGTCTAAGAAACCACTGCCTACCACGAGGTTCTGAAGATGATTCTCTATGTTTTCTTCTGGGAGTTTTATAGTTCTGGTTCTTATATTTAGAACTTTGATCCATTTTGAGTTGATTTTTGTATATGGTGTGAGGTAGGGGTTCACCTTCATTGTTTTGCATATGGACGTCGTTTTCCTAGCACCATTTGTTGAAGAGACTATTATTTCCCAATTGAGTGAACTTGGCACCCTTGTCAAAAATCAGTTAGTAATAGATCCATTCTCTCTTGAACCCATTTCCATGAGGCTTTCACCACCACCAGTCCATGTAACAGTTTGCGCCATGATCTCCAGACCCATTATATTGTCACATCCAGTGGGCAGATTTTAGGCCTCACGCTCAAAGTGGTGCTTGACACAGCTGACCATTCCCTTCTTGAGATACTTGTTTCATGTGGACTTGGCGATCTCACTCCCTCTTGTTTCCTTCTTCCTCCTGGCTGTTGCTTCTCAATCTCCTTTGCTGGGTTCTCCTTTCTCCTGGCTTCTAAGTGGTGGGTCTTTTCTTTTCTATCTATACTTGCTTTCCAGTTGATTTCAGCTGATCTCACGACTTTAAAGGCCAGTTCCATACTATGACTGCCAAATTCTCTAGCCAAATCCTCTCTCTTGATTGCCAGACTCATACATCTACTGCCTACTCAACACCTCCATGTGAACATCTGCTGGACCTCTCAAACTGTTTATCTCAAAAATGAAACTCTTAATCATATTCCAGATCTGCTCCTCCCTCATTGCCCCTCAGCTCAGAGGCTGGCAAGAATTAAACTACCAAACCAGGGCTGCTGTCTGGACCTTAGGTACTGAGAGTACATCTCATCCATCTTGACATTCTGGGAAGAGCTGCTGTTCCATTTGGTGATGACAGAGCCTGGAAGATATTCCCTCATAATTCAGCACAGTGCTTGGCACTCAGTAAGAATGCAAACAAAATGTGTTAGATGAACAAAAAAATGGGAAAAACTGATTTAAGATCATTGCTGGAGAGGCGGGGCAAGATGGTGGCATAGCAAAGTGTGGAATTTAGTTCATCCTCTACAGCAGCTAGTAAATAGCCAGGAACAGTACACAACAATTGCTGAGGTGACCGGACACACAGCCTACACCAGTCTGGACCAGGTGGAATGGCTGAGACCCCACACAGAACTTTAAGTCTCCCAAGCCTCTGCGGCTGGAGCCTCTCCCCACGGGCACTGCAGACTGGTTCCCTGAGGGGAAAGGAAACAGACTTTACTAGCAGCAAGGACTTAGCTCAACCAAGCTCAAATTGTGGAATTAATTAACAAATTCTGACTACTGAAAATAGGCCCCCAGCACAGATAAACCTGGAATATGTTCTAAAGGTACTAGAAGTTTTTGCCCTGGCAGATGCAGTGGGGCTAACAGGAAAAAAAAAAAAAGAGAGAGAGAGAGACTTTTTAATTGGACAACACAAAATACTAGAAAAGGGCTGGACTGCAAGAAAAGGGGGCACATGGCGCCTGAAGCTACATAGAGCCATGTATCAACTTAAGCTCTTGATTGATAAACCTGAGGAGTGGGGGTCCAGCTCTGAAAAGGCTTTTTTCAACTCCTTAACAGCTCATTAGATGAAACTGGAAGCACTCTCAGGCTCCAGCACTGCCCCAGGCAAGGGCAGGATTAAGCTGGTCTGAGAGACAAACTAATTAGTCAGGTGAACGGAGTTAATTCCCTAAAGGGTATATCTTCCCCAAGAGAAAGGTGGGGACCAGCTCAAGTGGAACCCCTCCTGTGGTAGTTAGATTTAGTTGTCAACTTGGCCAGGTGAAGGCACCTAGTTCTGTTGCTGTGGACATGAGCCAATGGCACATGAACCTCATCTGTTGCTGATTACATCTGCAGTCAGCTAGGAGGCATGCCTGCTGCAATGAATGATGTTTGACTTAATTGGCTGGTACTTAGAGAGCCCAACGTAGCACAGCCCAAGCAGCTCAGCATACCTCATCTCAGCACTCGCAGCTCAGCCCAGGCCTTTAGAGATGCAGAAAGGAATCACCCCAGGGAAAGTTGTTGGAACCCAGAGGCCTGGAGAGAAGGCCAGCAGAGATTACCCTGAGCCTTCCCACGTAAGAAAGAACCTCAGATGAAAGTTAGCTGCCTTTCCTCTGAAGAACTAATGAAATAAATCCCCTTTTATTAAAAGCCAATCCATCTCTGGGGTGTTGCATTCCGGCAGCTAGCAAACTAGAACTCCTCCTTCAAGGAATTCAGGCCCAAGGGACTGGAAAACTGACGCAATTAAAGCCATCCTACAACCTCTCCTCTGTCTCAACCACACAGGGACAGTCTGCTGAAATTGAAGGCACCACATTGCTTTAAGCTGGTGGGAAGCCACAGGCAGACAAGCATCACATGCTGGGCAGGGCAAGAAAAGCACAGAGTCTAGAGGCTTCATAGGAAAGTCTGATAACCTGCTGAATCCCATCCTCAAAGAAAACTGATGCTGTTGACTCTTTCCTCCTGAGACGTGGGCCTGTCTGGTCTGGGAAAATATGAATGGGGTCTATAATATCTGTGGAGACTCTCTGTGCTGGTTTGGAAGAATATATGTACCCTAGAAAAGCCATGGTTTAATCAAAATCCCATTTCATAAAGGCAGAATAATCCCTATTCAAAACTGTATGTTTTAAACTATAATCAAATCATCTCCCTGGAGATGTAATTCAATCAAGAGTGGTTGTTAAACTGGATTAGGTGGAGACGTGTCTCCCCTCATTTGGGTGGGTCTTGATTAGTTTACTGGAATCCCATAAAAGAGGAAACATTTTGGAGAATGCAAGAGATTCTGAGAGAGCAGGACGTCATAGCCACGAGAAACAGAGAGCCCACCAGCCAGAGGCCTTTGGAAATGAAGAAGGAAAACACCTTCCTTCATGAAAGGAAGCCAGGAGAAGAATCTAGCAGATGAAGCCATGTTTGCCACATACCCTTCCAGATGAGAGAGGAACCCTGACCATGTTCACCATGTGCCTTTCCAGATGAGAGAGAAACTCTGACTGTGTTCGCCATGTGCCTTTCTACTTGAGAGAGAAACCCTGAACTTCATTGGCCTTCTTGAACCAAGGTATCTTTCCCTGGATGCCTTTGATTGGACATTTCTATAGACTTGTAATTGAGACATTTTCTTGACCTTAGAACTGTAAACTAGCAACTTATTAAATTCCCCTTTTTATAAGCCATTCCATTTCTGGTATATTGCATTCTGGCAGCTAGCAAACTAGAACACCTTCTTAAAAAAAAGCTCTATAAAGGCAGGGCAAGAAACAGAAAAATACGAACTGAATAACTGTGATCAGTTAAACAGAACCTATGCTAGAGGTCTAGAATAAGTTGAACTGAATGTCAAAGAAAAGATAGAGAGCAAAGCCACTCAGCAAGAAAATCCTAGGTAAAAGAGTGAAAACAAGCTCCAGAATAAACTAATTAAGGAAATCAAATGCCTAGATGCCAGCAAAAAATAATGAGTCATACTAAGAAAATTGAAGATATGGCCCAGTCAAAGGAACAAACCAACACTTCAAGTGAGATGCACAAGTTGAAAGAACTAATTCAGGATGTTTGAATAGACATGGAAAATCTCATCAAAAATCAAATCAATAAGTTGAGGAAGGATATAAAGAATACATTGGGTGCTGCGAATTAACATCAAGGGATGGAGAGAACCTTCTCGACCAAAGGGGGAAGAGTGAAATGAGACTAAGTGTCAATGGCGGAGAGATTCCAAACAGAGTCGAGAGGTTATCCTGGAGGTTATTCTTACGCATTAAGTAGATATCACCTTGTTGCTCAAGATGTAGCAGAGAGGCTGGAGGGAACTGCCTGATAATGTA
>PVIY010039192.1:0-23297 GCA_004026745.1 Myrmecophaga tridactyla
TAATTTTCATAGGTTACCAAGTTAAAAAGTGAAGTAGTCAAACTAGGGAGCCTTTTAAATTAACCACTACATTAATGTGCCGGCATAAAAATGAAGACTCATTCAGAAACCGATAGATTGTTTCCTGGCTCCTCTCTCAACAAGATAGCCACAGCCGCTGTACGGGAGAATTCCTCCCCAGCCACTCCGGCATCCGCTACTAACGCCGCCCCCAGCTTTGGCTCCGGCTCCAGCTCCGGCTCCAGCTCCGGCTCCGGCTCCGGCTCCAGCTCCGGCTCCAGCTCCAGCCCAGAACTGATCCGGTCCAGTCCCTTTTTCTGACGCAGCTGCAACAGCAGTTACGACTGGGGCCCCAGGGGAGACCCTAGCTGTTAGGTCGAAACCTGAAAGGGGACTGCAAGTGGAGCTGCGGAGGCTGTGTCACCCCTCCCAACATGGCTCCTGGAACCGCCCCTTCTGGACGTCACCTGACCCCCTTGCTTAAATACTGCCTGCCATCACCCAGGCACTGACTCACCTCCCTCCATCTTAGATTTGGTGAGCTCAGCCCGGGAGCGCAGAAATAAACCCGCCCGCTTTAAATTTCCCGCTCCTTCTTTCTCACCCTTTCGCCTCCTAAACCTTTCACTGGCCTCAACAAAAACCTGGGCACAGTCTCTAGAGCCGCGGTTGCCTGGTGGGCTCTCCCACAGCCTTTGCCTGGTGGTTGCGTGTTCAGGCTGCACACGGTCAATTTTGGCCTCCATTGTGGACAGCCACGAGGAAGTGAGGGTGTGGTCTGAGTTATCGGAACCCTGCTGGGAAGCATGGACACTCAGTGGAAGTCACCAATTGCTTTTCAGTGCCACACAGTAACCCTGAAGATGAGGTGGCTTTGACACGAAATGTGCTAAGAACATGTATGACTTGCACAAGAAAGTCTCTCCAAATGAGCTCATCCTGGACTGGTACTACAAGCCATGACATCATAGAGCACTCATTGCTGATTCATGAGGACTGCAGCTGGGAGTTCCCCAGCCCAACTCACCTCACTGTGCCTCATCAGAGCCTTCAGAACAGCCATGAGCATCAAGGCCTAAAGCAGCACCTTAATTGGTGTTCCTGGGAGGACCATGGGGGTGATTTTCACACCTCTGACAGTGAGATATGCATATTATGACACCAAATTCATTGGTATTGACCTGATCATGAAGTTTTAACCCTAACCCCGGTTTTTATACTCTCAAGTGATTCACAGGAAGTAGTAGGAGCATCAGCTCACATCCAGGATGCCCTAAGCACAGTGTTGCAATATGCAGAGGATGTACTGTCTGTAATGGTGTCAGCTGACAATACCGTGCACCACTTCATGAGTCTGGTTAACCAAGTACCCAAAATAGTTGCTGATGACTTTGCTTAAAAGTAACACCAATGACCTGCTGATAGTAACCTACTTGACTAATCTCATAGTCACAAATTGCCCTCAACGAGAAACTTGTAAACCTGTGAATGGTGATTGCATCACTGTTGGCAATCTGGGTCCTGGCCATAGGACTCACAAGGGGGTGAAGGAGAATGGTTTCTTTGTGGTCTTGAGGCACATTAAGTCAACTGATTGTGATTAAAAAAACATAGCCTACCTTAAAAAAAAAGATCAAGATTAAAATTTGCAAGTCTTTAGGAAATTTGTACCACAAAAATAAAAAATGTTATTTAATATAGAAAGAATAAAAATTTGTACCCAACAAACAGAATACATATTTTTCAAAGAATGACAAAAATTTAAATTGTCATATATTAGTTAATTAAAATTAATTAAAATTACAATGAATTCCAGTGTGCAGAAGGCATCAGGCCATGGCCTAAGTGAAGAGAAACTGTAGATGTTAAGGAAGGAAAGGGATGCTTCACAAAAGAGCTACAAGATCCTACTAGTATGCCCCAGCCAGAATTATCAAAACATGCCTGGGAACAGATTTCAGAAGGGAGAGACCAGGTAGAGAGTATTAGAATAGAAGACTGTATATGAGGTTTTATTTGATGTGGAGTTCTACCTTAAACTCTGGATTAACACACTAGTATAGTCATCTTAGACTTAATTGGCTGCTGAATATTTTAGTGAAGCATGGCTCAAAATGGAGATTCTGGAACTTCCTTGTCATAAGAGGAGAAAGAGTTCAAAAAAGCTCTTCAAGTTGGACATGTTAAGACATATGTTCCTATGTTTACAGGAAGAGCAGAAATGACACTACCTTTCCTACGTTGATAAGGAATGTGGGGAACATCAGCATTGTTGAAAGACTGTGGCATTGTTCTTTTAGGTCATGATTGATTGTGGAGGTTGATGCTATGAAACTTGGCTCCCAAGTATTCAGTGACAATAACGTCTATAGAACCCTGGTGTCCTCACTTTAAATAGATATCTTTGTCAATGAGCAACCATTAACTGTATTGCTTTAAAACTTTTATTACAAAATTATAAAGAATGGGTAAGCAGAAGGCTGTTGTCAATTCCTGCAATGAAAAATAATTTGTTCAGTTTCCATATGTGGTAGTAGGTTCAAGTATCTACTTGGCCAGGTGATGGTGCTTAGTTCTGTTGCTGTGGACTTGAATCATTAACATGTGAAATTCATCTATGCTAATTACATCTGCAGTGGGCTAAGGGGCATACCTTCTTCAATGAGTGATGTTTAATTTAATTAGTTGGAGTCTTAAAAGAAAGAGGCCAGAAGAGAGCTCCCAACACAGCCCAAGCAGCTCAGCATACCTCATCTCAGCACTCAGCTCAGCCCAGACATTTGGAGATGCAGAAAGGAATTACTCAGGGAAAAGCTATTGGAAGCCAGAAGCTAGGAGAGAAGGCCAGCAGATATCATCTTGTGCCTTGCTGTTTAAGAGAAAACTTCAGGTGAAAGTTAGCTGCCTTTCCTCTGAAGAACTATAAGTTTTTAACTAAATAAATCCTTTTCTATTAAAAGCCAATCCATCTCTGTTATGTTACATTCTGGCAGCTTTGGCAGACTAAAATATCGTACAAGAACAAATTATCCAGATTTTTTTAAAGGGCTTCAAGTACACAGGAAAGACTGATGTCTCTACAGCCAGGGAATATTGCAAATGATTTTTGAGTTGTTTAATCAATCAACGACATTATAATCATAGTAACAAGTGACAGGTAATCACCAAGATGGGCATTAAACCTGTGTGATCATTCAATGACAAATTGCTTTAGTAAGCATGCCAATTGGTGCAGCCTCATACTTTGCACATAATCATGAGAGGCAGAAACTCTAGGGAACATACGCTTAAGACTGAATATCACCCTACTTTTGTTCTTTAGCCAACATTAAACACACGGCTATAACCAACATAAACCATGCTTTTTAAGATGATGTCAAACCAACACTATCCAAAACAAACTTTTTCCCCAAACTTTATACAAGATCAATGGTTTGCTTTCTCAATGGATTTATATCTGGTCAGTTCTCTTCACTTAGGTAAGCAATAAATCCAGCTTCATGGCTTTAGATATTGAGGAATGTTCTCATTCCTTGACAATTCTGGATGTTCTATCAATTTTATATTGGAGACTTGCTGGCAGCACTCTATAATACCCTCAGACAAGAAAATAGGCATGTCATGAGTCCCTGTACTCAAATTCCTTTGTTCCTTTCAAATTGTAGCCAGGTGAGTTAGTTTAAAAAATAAACTCTGATTTCATTGAGATTTTAGTGCTGAATTAATTTTGCTATGCTAGACTTTGTTATTAACAGCAGTTTTTTGTTTATTTGTTTGTTTGTTGTTCTCTTTTTTGTGTTTTTGTTTTGTTTTTGCATGGGCAGGCACCAGGAATCGAACCCAGGACTTCAGAATGGCAGGGGAGAGCTCTGTCTGCTGAGCCACTGTGGCCTGCCCAGAACAGCAGTTTTTAAACCTAGATTTTCTTAAAGAAAATTCAACTTTTTGTTAGAAGGTGCACAGTGGTTAAATAATTAGATTCGGATCTTTGAATTACATCCTTAGAACATTTGGTTTCTAACTTCACCTTTTGACAAATATTCTTGCTATTAGCCTGCTTGATTTTGCTTTTGTTTGACTATTTTTACAAAATTATACTTCCTATGACTTAGTTTTGCCTTGAATATATTTTAATGTATCTGCACCATTGGGAATAATCAGAGGTTTAGGATCATTAAGTCTACAATCCAAACTGGCCAAAAGTGCTAATAGCTGAAGTGCCACCAGACTAGCAAACAATTCACACAAAGATAATTGATCAAGTTTGACTTTGAGTTGCACATATACCTGTTTGAAAATATTTCATGTTTGACAAATTTTGAAAGCATATAGCTTTATTTATTTATTCCAAGATTGTATATCAATAATTACAGGTCAATGATCATATTATTTCTTTCTAACCTCTGTTTGTAGGGTAATACAGAAGAATACTCTTTTTGTCATTGATTTATCTATAGTGAAATTGCAAACCTTTCTTGGGAGAAATCGTTCTGTCTAGACAAATGTATAATAACAAAGGTCATTTGGGGGAAATATATATATGTAAAAAGTAATACATTGCAGAATCTACAAAAACCAGGAAAATTTCATATTAAAAATTCAGTAGTGGCTACAACAACCAGTACATTGACATTTTGAAATGAGCTCATCCTAGATTACCTCGGTGGTAATTATAATGTGCTTTTATAAGTGACAGAAGAGGAGAAGATACAGACACATGGAAGAAAATGCACCCCACATCCTGGCACAAAAAAAACTGTCTTAGTTGCTAGGGCTGCTATAACAAATACCACAGACTGATTGCTTAAACAAAAAGAAATGATTGCCTCACTCTTCGGGAGGCTAGAAATCCAAAGTCAGGGTCTTAGAGGTCATGCTTTCTCGGAAGTCTGGAGTGTTCTGCTGGTGGTTTGCAGATAATCTCTGCATCTGTCACATGGCTCTTTCTCTACCTGTCAGTCTCCTACCAACCCTTACCCACTGTGTCCAAATGTTTTCTACTTCTGAGGACCCCGGTTAGATTAGATTAAAGCTCATTCTGATATTTTTACACCTCATCTTAACTAATAACCTCTTCTAAGATCCTATTTAAAAATGATTTCACTTCCACAGGATCAGGACTTGGTCGCATCTTTGTTGGGGACGTGATTCAATCCAAAGATGGTTCATCAATTTCAATGATTTTTTTTTTAAAGAATCAGCTTGTTGTTCACTGATTTTCTTTATTGCTTTACTGATTTATATTTATTTGATTTCTGTTCTTTATTATTTTCTTCCTTTTAATTGTTTGGGATTTGTCATTCTTTTTCTAGTGTCTTTGTTATTGATTTGAGGCCTTTCATTTTTGTTAATGTAAGCATTTAATGCTGTAAATTTTTCACTCAACATTACTTTATGTATTGCCCATATATTTTGATATGATGTCTTGTATTCCTGTTGTCTTTCTCGTATTCATTTCAAGTTTGATTACATATGGTCAGAGAAAATCATGCTCTGCATTTTTTTTTTTTTTTTACATGGCCAGGCGCTGAGAATTGAACCTGGGTCTCTGGCATGGCAGGCGAGAATTCTACCTGCTAAATCACCATTGCACTGCCCTCTGTACACTTATGAGGTTTGTTTTATGGCCCAAAATATATTCTAGCTTGTGGAAAGATGAATCTTAACAGAGAATCAAAGGCTTGGAATATCAATGAAATGTTTTGGGATCTATTGGTCTGTGTCATATCAAGATATCCTCTCCAAGATAAAGGACACTATATTGCATCTTGTACCCCCAACCTTTAGTGAGGTGGCATAGCACTTGGTAGGCATATTCAGATTTGGGGCACAGCTCATACCATACTTGGGAATTCTATTCTAATCCATTTACCAGCCATCTCAAAATGCTGCTCAGTTTTAGTGTGGGCCAGACTAACTAAAGGCTCTTCAGAGAATTTAGGTTATATTATAAATACTACTGTAATTGGGACATAAAACCTGGTAAATTCAATGATGCTATATATATTTGCTTAGTGGATAAGAACCTACTGTGGAGAACATCAACAAGAGAGATTAAACTCAGATCTACACAGTTTTTATGAAAAAGGTCTTACTTTCTGCAGCAGGAAAATATTTGCTTGATGGGTACACACATAGAGATACTGTTACTTCTGATACCATGCATTAGATGTATTCCTGTAAATTTAAATTCTAAAAATCCCACATTAAAATGATAGGGCTTATAAAAATTATATACAACTTAAATTTTATGCATTTTTATAACAAAATTATGAACAAAACACTAATGTCCCATAATAAAAACAATAGTCATAATTGAGAAGAAAAATTAGATTTACCATCATTCCATTTAGTAAGACTCAAAGCTTCCTCAACAGATATTGAAAGTGAACAAATAGAGCAGAATGGGAATTCTGGCAATCCTGTAGCTCAAGTAAGAGCAGCTTCCAAGTCAAGGTAGATGAAACTGGCCCACACAGTAGAGCTATCTTTAAGGTGGACGAGCCTGACAGTGTAAAATGCCATGAGTTAAAAGCTTTCTGATCCTTCATATAAATGCCTCTGGGGAAGGATTTCTGGATGCAGACTTTTGCTTGTAATTTTATTAAAATACAGCTCCAATATTTCCTAAAGTCAAGCTGATTTCTTTTTCCTAGAGAAGAGTATATGAATTCTGCAATTCTGGCACATTTGTCTATTAAAAGTTGCATATGAATAGCAGAAACTGTGCTTATATTAACATGTTTCCCATATTTCCAATCATGCCTGAACTACCTCACTTGACGAATTGCTACTTGTATTAGAACAGACTGAGAAGGATAGAGATAGAGTTAAAGATAGCGAGACAGACATGGAAGCAGAGACAGACTGGTTGGTTAATTGAGAATATAAGCACTATTTAAAAAGGTATAGGAAGATATGGGAAAAAGACAATGAAGAGTACAATACAGCAGGCTATTTAAGAACTGTTGCCACCAGAATCCATAAAGAGAGTGTTACATTAAAAGGGCAACCTGAGATTGAGGAACTTTTGATAGAGGAGTGAGCCAATCTTTGTCCACTGGATGCCCTCTGATCATGAGCCAGTTTATTCTGTGGCTGAACCCAACTAGGAAGCAGTTGGGTCCATATATATCATCCTCCTGGGTTATAGAGAAGATGGACAGGGCATCAACTTTTTGTGAAAAATCCCATTCATGTGTGTGCTTTAAAGATCTGTAAGGGTACAAACAAAAGTGGTAATAATGATCACAATTGAACATGAGAAAGAAAGAACAACTGTGAAAGAAGACTTTCACATTTCATTCTCTCTATTCTCTGTTGCATTGTATAATTTTATCTTTTATAAGAAAAAGTAAATTTGTACAATATTTTAATACATGAATAGCCTTTTAAGAAAGAACCCTTCCTAGTGCTACTGAAATGTGTTAGATATGCTTGCCCTTTTTTCTCAGATTTGAAGGATAGAGGTCTGCAGCTCATAAAATTAAAGAACAAGGGAATCTTATTCTAAAGTCTTTATATTCAGTAAAAAGCCTTTAAATAGGATAGAGGAAAAATATATATACATTACCTAAATTGTGCTTTCTAATCCTGTTGAATTTTTTCAAGAGAAGAATTTACTGCCTGAGGTGGCTTGGAGTTATATATCCCAGGGGACAAAAAAAACAAAAAAACAAAAACATGTTTTTAATCTTAACCCAGTTCTGTGAGTGTGAACCATTGTAAAGAGGAACTTTTGATGACTTCAGTTAAAATCTGGCCCAATATAATCAATCTGGGTGTTAATCCTTCATTGGGAGCCTTATAGGGAAACAGAGAAGCCACAGGGCAGGCAGCCAGAAGTCAAGGGAACCTGGATGATAAAAAGAGAAGATTCTGCCATGTACATTGCCATGTGATGCAAAAGGCAAAGGAACCCCAAACATTGATATTCAGCCAGAAGACACCTATCCCAGGAGAAAGTAAGACTTCTAGCCTCAGAAACTGAGCCAGTAAATTCTTGTTGCTAAGTCAACCCCTTATATGGTATTTGTTTTAACATCTAGGACACTAAAACACTACTTTTTTTCTATTTTTTAAAAATGTTGTTATTGATATATATTATATATTCACATGCCATATACTCATCCAAAGTGTACAATCAGTGGTTCACAATATCATCATATAGTTGTGCATTTATCATCACAATCAACTTTTTTTCTTTTTTGTGAGAAATAGCATATATAAAGAAAAGCAATACATTTCAAACACGTCACAACAATTAGTTGTTGAACAGATTTCAGAGTTCGGTATGGGTTACAATTCCACAAGAATTCCTATTTCTGTAAGGAAAAGAGTTGACTAAATTTTATTAGTGTGACTTTGATATTAAGAGTTTGGCAATCTCTGGAAGGATCATAAACAACTGCATCTAGTTCTGAGAGATGAAAAATAGATTCTGGACAATGGTTGTTCAAGCAAAGGATCTCACCAGAGAAGGTCCTACTTAACAAATATTTACTTGCCCTAAATTGATAATCCCACGTGTTCTCTTACTCAATCTAACAACAATTAGTTGTAGAACAGATTTCAGAGTTCGGTATGGGTTACAATTCCACAAGAATTCCTATTTCTGTAAGGAAAAGAGTTGACTAAATTTTATTAGTGTGACTCGGCAATCATATTCCTTTGTTAAATCCTACCTTCTCTGGATAACTCCACCATCACATTTGATATTTCTATCCCACTTCTTAGGGATATTTGGGCTATGGCTATTCTAACTTTTTCATGTTAGAAGGGGCTGTCGATAACATGGAGTAGGGAGATGGAAATTGCTCATGTTCTGGAGAGGCTGGGCCCTCTAGGTTTCAGGACTTATCTGGTCCAGGGACCCAACTGGAGGTTGTAGGTTTCTGGAAAGTTACCCTAGTGCATGGAACCTTTATAGAATCTTATATATTACCCTAGATATTCTTTAGGATTGACTGGAAGTGTTTTAGTTGGGGTTTGGCAAGTTATGGTAGGGAGCCATGTCTAACTGAAGCTTGCATAATAGTGACCTCCAGAGTAGCCACTCGACTCTATTTCAACTCTCCCAGCCACTGATACTTTATTAGTTACTCTTCTTTTCCCTCTTTTGGTCAGGATGGAATTGTTGATCCCACAGTGCCAGGGCCAGAGGAATCATCCCTGGGAGTCATCTCCCATGCCTCCAGGGAGACTTTCACTCATGGATGTCACGGCCCACGTGGGGGTAAAATGCTACCTTTGTATTGTGCCAAAACCATAAGCTTGAGAGAAAACAAAATATATAATTTTAATGTTTATATTTTAGGGAGTTTTTGCACTTATAAGTAAACTATTTCATTAGAAAAGGAAGATGTATTAATCTGTCTTACTGTGGATAATTACAATGCTGACATCTGCCAAACTCTGACTTTCCCTGGTGTCTGAAGTACTCCAGGCATCTGAAGTACTTATTGTTCTAAATACACTGTTTCCAGTAATGACATAACATTAGAAAAATAAGTACATCTTTTTTTAATAGAACTTCTCCCAAAGCAAAAACAGAAACACTATCTTGATATTATTGCATACTGCTTTTCATCACAATTTGACAAATCTTTTTGTTTTATACATTTCTAACCAACATCACAAAGAGACTTTCCCCTTCCACATTATCAAAATCATATTGTTTCAAACTGCTTTATTTAAAGCTACTTCAGGAGACAAATATTTATATTCTAAATAACGATAGTTTTGTTGGTATGTACCCTCCTCAGCCTGACCCACTGGGTGAAAACTTCTGTGAACACCGTTTTTATGTAATTATGTTGTTTAATTCATATCTGCAAATTTCAGCTCTATAAAACTACTGAAGATGGTTACAGGGATCGTACTACTATTATAGCAAGTTAAATACTAATATACCAACTAGTGATATCAGAGCAGCTGGAAAACATACATTCTTAGTGGGAATTAAGGTGCTGTGATCGATTTTGAAACTATTTTGAGAATTTCTCACAAGTAAAACTTATACTTCCTTTATGAGCCTGAAATATGCTTTTAGGTATTTACTGATGAAATATGGAAAATAGGCCAACACAAATGCTTGTCATGAGCACTCATAAAACATTCCTAGGTATGAAATAACCCCAATGTCCATTGGGGTTATACAATTAAAAAATAAGCTATTGATATATGCAAGAAAAATGTGAACCTCAAAAATGTTATGCTGAATGAAAGAAGACAGATGTAAAAATACTCTCTCCTGGCTCCTAATCATCAATATTTGGCTGCTAATGACTTCTTGATAATCCATGATTAGCATCCCTTCTTGAAAAAAATGTTACTTCCGCTATTACTACCTCAATATGGAGGCTGTTTCCCCTCGAATATAGACATATAAATGCTCTTTAATTAATAGCAACAATCCAGAAATCTGTTTGAATATTAGACTGATTTTTTATAGAAAATTAAAATATAAGAAAAAAAGAATAAGCAAATATAGGATTGTAAATGTACACAGCCAATCATTCAGTAAATTATAAAATTTATAAAACTCATGAGATTATTCTCTCTGCCTTCTTCTGACACCTAATAGACTAGAGGTTCTTGCAGTGCAGAAACATGATACATTTATATTTGTATTCTCGGCACATAGCAGATAGTTTCCTGGTAAATATTTAACTGAATTAATAAAAATGAACATAATATCTGAAGTGTACCTCCAGTGAGTCTTGGGATGTTACTAGCCTCCAAAGAATTTCACCTCAGATCCTCACTATGATGTTTATAAGACCTGTTACAATGTCTTCTGTCATATTACCTATAGCATGGAACATTATGTATGTTCTTTGCTATTGACAATACTGCTTTTGTCCCTCTGTACTGTTATCTTAAACCTCCCTGCCTTCTGCTTCACTTACAAAGTTAAGAGTGAAAGAGTCAAGTATATAGAGTCATTTTCCTCAGAGTACTTTCCCCAAAACTTGGTTAATTTATATATAATGAGGAAAGTAGTGTATAAGGAATACAGATGTCTTATAATCATCATTGGTTTCTATTGAAAATATAAGATAACTGCTTGGCTGTCTCTAGAGACAATTAACACGTTTCAGGAGACACAAGACATGGGGTAGGTAAGAAGGTATGTGGTAGCATGCTTTTAATATATAATTTGAATACATATATATGCTTATTTATATTGAGTTTAATCTTTATAAATAGTTTTTTATGAAGTATTTAGACAAATAAATTCTAAGTAAATGATTTTCATTTGATCAAGCTAAAGTCTTTGAAATTATCCTTGAATACCATTTCCTTTCACACTCTCTCTCCAGTCTGTCAGAAAATTCTGGTTGACCAGTCTTCCAAATATGTCTCAAACCTGATCTTTTCTCAGTGTGCCCACCTCTTCCATCATCATCTTTCACTTAGACTATTGCTATTAATTCTTGCATCTGCTATTGAACATCCATAGATTATTTTCCAAAGAGCAGCCAGGATGAACATTTTACAAGTAAATACAATTTATTTACAATCTTCCCATTGTCAATAGGTTTTGTGTGTGTTGTGAATGATCTGGCTGTTGACAACTCATCCAAATTCAACACCCAGCACTCTATCCCCACTAAATATTACCTGAGCATACTGGCTTCTTTATTTTGAACACAAAAGTACATTATTTGGAGAGAAGAGAGGTTGAAAGGGCTTTCTTTTATTCCAAAGCCATCTTCATCCAGATAGCTGCATCACTGCCTTCTTATTTATGGTTTTTGTTCACATATTATTACCTCTGAGAGGATGCCATTAAGCAGACTGTGTTAAATAACAGCCTTTTGAACATTCTCCATCCCCTCACCATGGTTTTACTTTTATTTTTCCACTCATAGTAGATGCTCTTGACTTATTTTTCTAGCTAGCTAGCTACCTGTCTGTTTACCTATCTTTATGCAGCTTTGGTTATCTTTCTCCTCTAGAAGAACAAAAATGTCATGAAGACAGGGACTTATTTCTAATACTTTCCCTACTACCTAGAATGAAGCTTGACACTTAGCCAGTGTTTAGTCTATATTTGTTGGATAAATACATAATTAAATAAATAACTCATCTTCTATTAAAACTTTTGCAGATTTCAATGAAACCCACTACAACTCCATAATAACGGCAAGAAATGTGACTAAAACTTTTGCCATCCAGGTTCAGAACAGTAACATGAGGGTAATATTCATAAGTCATGTTAAGATATAGAGCTTGTTTAGCTGGGACAAAATAGAAAAATGAAAACCAGATTGTCCAGCATTTATACATGGTACTTTTAAGCTGTTCATTATTTCTTTACTCCTATTTCTGTAAACAGTGGTTGTTGCTGCACTTTCCATTTGCACACAACATGTACCTTTGGGGTTCACCTTGTTTTGATGTTTTGCCTGGATAGCTGAGATGATAAAGCTATTCAACTTTCCTCTCCTCTGCTAAATTGCATATCTCCTGTTACCGCTGTGATTCTCATTCATCAATGAGCAGGTAGATATGAGGCACTACAGGATTCAGTGCAGAAATGTCGGAGCTGAGAAAACATATTTCCATGCAGAAAATCACTTTACTAAAGAGTCTTGCAGAGAAAGAAAAGGCATGCCCCAAACCACCAAAAAAAAGGTTTGTGTTGTAAACTGCTTAATAAAAACACTACTTTAATATGATAGTATCTCCTATTTTCACTCAAAATGATATCCTTAAAAAATCAAGATTCCTAGGGATTATAATTTATTCCTTTTTAAATGTATTCAAATGTATACCTATCATCTTTACTTTAAGTATTGTTTATATACTATTCAATTTTGTCCTTATATTGAATTATTTAAATCTACAATAGTTATTTTCAACATATTTCTGATATCTGTATATTAATATTTTTAGACTCTCCAAAGAAAATGGAAATAGATGATTTTACATTATGATGCATTTGATAAATTTTATAAATATAAAAACAGCTACTTTTTTTCTTTAGGGTGAATGTCTTGCTGTAGTTATTTCATTCAAAAATTGGGGAAAATAATGAACATTTAGATAACACTGCAATTTCAATTCATTTTTAAAATTTTTAAATTTTAAATTTTTGAATAAACAGCTATTTATCAAAGACTTTGAATGATAAACAAAAGGGACGATAAAATGATAAATACTATGAGGAAGTTTGCAAGATACTACAAACAAATTGAAAGAAATCCTGATTTAAGCCATAGCATTACCAAAAGCTTCTATAAAAATTAAGGAAAAAAAGCTGAAGAAATATTATTTTCAAATTTGAAGGATGAGTAGAAGTTGATCAGTATGAGTGAGATCTGGAGGAGATGAGAGCAGATACAGGAAAGAGAATTTTAGTAAACCCCAGGCACTGAAATAAGCCCTGGCATTTAGGAAGCTCACATATCATAACAGTTTGGAAGATACAGAGGTGCAGAGTAGCCTGAGATGAAGCTAGTCAGATAGCCATGGTCCAGAATGTAGAAGAGTCTTCCAGGTGGGGTGACCATATTGAGAACCTTTGTTAATTATTATGGTTTTTAGCCTAAAGCAGTGGAAGAAATCAAAATATTTCCAGCAGAAGAATGATATGATCAGATCTAGAATTTTTAAAGATCACCTTTTCTCTAGTGTGAAAAATACCTTTGAGGGTATTGATACCCTCAAAATGTTGATATAATGAAAATATTTAGAAGATATTACAAGAGTGTATGTAATCAATAATCTCACTCATATCTATGGAATTTAGTTGTAAAAATCAGAAATAAAGAAAGTATGTGGATTCCTATACATACAGTCCTGTTTTGACTTACTGATGGACATAGGGAAGAAAGTATTTCATGACTCACTAAAACAGCAAAAGCAATAAACAAACCATCAGATTTTTTTGACAATTTGGCGATAATAAATTATTTGAGATATGTTTTAAGAGTAAAACTTATGGATACAATTCTGTAGACTGTCTTGAATTTTGCATTAATGCGAACAGTATTGAATTTATAAATCAACTTTCTATTGCTAAATTATGACTGGTGCATATAATTATAAGATAGTGATGTTTTGTATGGCAGCCCAGCATGGCCTACCGCCTTCCTCTGTGGCCCACAAATAAGCCTTGTGCTAAGGACTAATGTGTTAGACACTTAGGATGTGATGAGAATGTGAGCTGACCCCCTTCTTGGGTTACCCTGACATTCCACAGCGGATAGTGGTCTGTCCGGGCATTCCTTTCTCTCTATCACTGAGCACATATAAACGTTTCCAAGCCAAGAACAAAAATTTTATGGCACTGGCCCACTGCCATGGCTATATCTATTTCTGGTGGGGAGGGAGTGCAGTCCTTCCATTGTACACAAGCATAAGAGGGGTGTTGTGTAGGCCATCGGCAGTGTTGGTCTTGGAGGAGACCTGCTGGCCTTGGGGGAAAATGCCCACTAGTGAACATGACCTTGTTCAGTCTATGGAATGTGAGTAAATGTTCTATCCAGTGCATATGTGAGGGTGTTTTTCTCAGTGACCTGGGCAGCTGCAAACTATGGAGTGGTTTGGGGCCCTAAGACTGCAATTCTGGTGCAGTCACTGTTATTCTCTTACTACACTCTATGTGATGAGACTCTCCCCCCTTGGAGGTGATTATAGTGGCTTTATTTCTGACCCAAACTTTGGATTCTAGGAGTTCTTAATTGAGAGAAAACATCTATTCGATTGATGATTTTATTGTTTAAGAAAATCAGTTTTGTCTTTAACTAGAAAAGTACTTTTGTTCAATGACTCCTATAGAGAAAAATTGCACCAAACACTGAAATAAGTGTTATGGATCAGGGAAATAATTGAGGCATAGTGTTTTAACAATTAAAAAAAAAAAAACTACAAAAACAGGGAACATAGTAAAGTAAATAGAGTGGCAATCTGTATTTTGAAACTTAAGAAACTTTCACATATATAACTCATGTTGATGACAGTCAGCAGACAACTAATTGGAAAGCCCTCAATAGTGCTTAAAATGTGCATTCCAAAACAAAAGATCAATAAGAGATGAGGAAATAAGGAAATAAACAAAAAGGAAGCTAAAATTCTTTAAGAGCATTAGAGCTTATCATGAAAAAGATTTCAGAAAATATGCCACTAACTATTGGAAACAAGAAAAATATATTTTAATTATAAAATATTTAATAGTAATAGGCAAAATTATCATACTCCGGATCCCATTCCTAAATAGATCTATCAAACAAGATTAATAAGCAGGGTATCCACAGCTAACACATAACTGCACAAGTTCAGCCTTTATACCACATGTTCAATGAATTTAAAGATAAGCTGATGATTTCTAATGAGGCTTTTGTTAAAAAAAAAAAAAGAATTGGCCAGCTGTGCTGTGTGTTTGATCATTTATCACAGCAAATTTAAGCATGCTAAGCATATAAGTAGGGAAATAGAAATTGAATTCCATTGTGTACTGGAATATATTAGAATCCATATATTATGAAACTTGGATTATAGAGTCATTTTACCACTTTTTTTCTACTTCACATTAATAGTGCATTTTGGAAAATCAAACATGCTTAAAGAAAATTTAAGGACCTACTATCTAAATGTCACTGTTCCTCTGTGCAAGAATATTCATTCTGTTGCTTCTACCCCTCCTTTATCTTCCTCATAAGAAATAAAATTTTATTTAGCCTCCCTAATCCATACCATCTCCCTGGACAGATTCTGACAATGTCATCTCAAAAGTACCCCATTGAATCTTACCTACTCCACTTCCATTGTTTCTCCAGTACAAAGCACCATCAACTGTCCCCTGAATTGCTACTGGAGATTTTCAATTTGTTCCTCTATGATCCATTCTTTCCATAGTATCCAAAATGGGCTTTCAAAAAGGGTGGATATAGATATAATACACTATTTTTCAAAAAGTTTGAGGGTGAAATTACCATTCTGGTAAATATATAGAGCATACACAGTGCTCTCCCTGTGCCGTATCCTCATCAATATATCCCCAAAGGTAACCAGTACTCTGATTTTTATCACCATAGGTAAGTTTTCCTTTTCTTATATTCATGTAAACAGAATTATGTTGTATGTACTCTTTTGTATCTTGCTTATTTTGCACAACATTAAATGCATTAAATCCATCAATGTTACTGCATTTAGCAGTAGTTCTCACTTTTATTGCTGTCTAATATTCCAATAAATGTGCCTCAAATGATTTCACCATTAAATTTTACAAGGACATTTGGATGGTTTTAGGTTTGGGGCTATTATGAATAAAAGTGCTATAATGAATCTTCTACACACGTGTTGGTGTATCTAGGCATTCATTTATTGTGCATGCATACCTCTGAGTGGAATTGCAAGATGAAAGGATGGGAATAGATTTAGTTTTAACAGATACTGCTCAAAAGTTTTTTCAATTTTTTATACTCATTTACATTATCTCATAATCTAAAGACTCTTGATATTGAACACCTTTGATCATGCTGATTGATTAGTAGAAACATCTTTTTCTGATGTACCTGTGCAAGATTTTTTGCTTTTTTGTTGAGTTGTCTCTATTCTTATGGATCAATAGAATTTCTTTAATATTATGAATACCAGTCATTTGTTGATTTTAGACAGATAGCTATATGACAAATATACACCCATAAATGTGTTTACATCTGTACATATGTAGCAAGTACATACATATTCATATTAATATGTATGGCAAATATATGCTCTCAGTCTGCAGTATGCTCTTCCATTCTTATAAGCGTCTTTTTATGAACAGATCTTAACTTTCATTAATAAAAATTTTCAATCTTTTTATATGTGGTTATTTTATAAAAGCTGTCTTACTACCCCAAGATTCTATCTTTTCCTCTAGAAGTCTTATTATTTTATCTTTATATAGAGAGCTATATGGCTTCTTTGAATGAATCTGAGTTTTAGTGTGATGTAGTGATCATGGGCCATACTTTTTATTTCAAACATTCATTTGAGGCAGCTCCATTAAAATTTATTGGCATCTATGTGATCAGGTGGTCCAAAAAATGTGAATTTCTTTCTGGAATATGAATTTAGCTTCATTAAACTATTTTTTAACCTTGCACAAGTATTTTATTTGTCTAGAACATCAAGTAAAATGTTGAAAATAGTGATGACATTGCTAATCATTAACTGGTTAAGTATATTAAATATGATATAAGAAAGAATTTTAAAATATATCCTGTACTAGATTGAAGATCCACTTCTCTATCTCTAATTTGCTGAGAGTTTTATTTTTTTATGAGAAAGAAGTTCTGGATTTTAAAAAATACCTGCTTTCTGCATCTATTCCTAATATATTGAATCTACCCTAAAAGTGTAAGGTCCTAGAACACCTTTTGGAGGTTTTAGACAAGAAATATTTGAATAACACTCAATTTCTTGATTGATTTAAAATGTTTATGCATCTGTGAATACTGGTATTTCATTGTTTCAGATATATATTATTCATAAGCTTTTGAATTTATAGATAATTATATTTGATTTAATAAAGTGAAGATCTATATGCTGGACAAGGATCTCCAACTCCTGTGTCTGCTTAATCCAAGAATGTTGACAGCCTGATCTATATACCAAAGGAACTCTCCAAGAGTAAAAGATCAGCCACTTCTCCTCTGCAATATATTTAAAGTGACTAACTTTTTGAAGGATATGTCAAAAAATGTCTGGGCCCCTGTCTTTTCTTCTATTGAGTATCAAAGACTATGAAGGGTCTTTCATTCTTTTTTTCATTTATTTTGTTCTTTCATTCATTCTTTCTTTCTTTCCATTTCAGTTCTTTCTTTTATTCTGGCAATGTTTCCCTCCCTCCTTCCTTCCCTCCCTCACTTCCTTTCATCCTTTCTCCTTCCTCCTTGCCTATGTGCCCCATTCCTCTTTCCCTCCTCCTTTTCTCTATGTCTTCATCTTTGCAACCTTCTTTCCTTTACCTCCATTCCACTGTTTTCCTTTCTTACAAAATATGAATGAACAAATTTAACAAAAAGAAGTGCATTTCAGATACTGTTGCTCTCCTGAAGCAGGTAGAGACATAGAAGGACAAGAAAATTAATGTTAATCCAAGCAAAAATGCAAAGTACACTTTATTAGTGTTTTCATGCTTTAAATATATTTACTTAGAGCATTATTGGATAAAATACCTAAACCAGGCTATATAAAAAATGTCACTATTCTGAAAATTTTCTCATTAAAAGTATGATTTTTGAAAATTGTTAGTATAATACAAGTATATATATTAGTAAACTTTAAAATGTGTTTTACATGTTATTTTAGTTTACTAACACTGTTGGAATGTAACATACCAGAAATGGGTTAGCTTTTATAAAGGAGGTTTATTAAGTTACAAGTTTACAGTTCTAAGGCTATAAAAACATCTAAACAAGGTATTCAGAAAAAGATAGCTGGACTTAAGAAAAGGCCAAAGGCATCAGTGTTTCTCTGTTGGCTGGGAAGGCAGATGACTGGCATCTGTCTTCTGGTTTCAAATACTGCCCTAGAATGTTTTCTTTCTGCATCTCCAAAAGTCTCTGTCTGTGTCAACTCTGAGCTTTTTCAAAATAGTTCCCTCTTAAAGGACTACAGTAAGTGGATAAAGTCCCACTTTGATAGGCAGGATCACATCTCCATGAAAACCAGAAAACCATCTGATCAAAATGTCCCACCCTAAACAATCAGTCTGCACCCACAAGATTGGATTAGGAAAAATAGCATGGTTTTTCTGGGGTACACAACAGTCTCAAACCAGCACATATGTTCTGTTTACTTCAATAATCGATGAGACCTTCATGTATCACGTACCTAATTACTATCTCATGCAATGGATAAAATAATTCCAGCCAGTCCTTAGGTTCACAGCAGTATCAAAATTGGTATACTGCTTATGTCCCAATTGCTATTGGTTAAAAAGTGTTTTCTTTTGTTATCAGTAAAGAAACAAAGGCTGACTGCCATTTCTTTTCAACACATGCTGAGCTTTGTAACATTCTTTCTGCCATTTATTGTAACGAATGTTACAAATAGATAAAGTCAGATATTCCAAAAATATAGAGTTATGCTGAAGAAGAAAATAGAAATAGGAAGAAAAAGCTAAAATGGGATCTCATCCATGTAAAAATACATTCAAATGAGATTTTAAAAGATGGGGAGGAGACCTCTTTTTTTTTCAAATATGTCATAGTTTGCTTTTCAAAAAGTTTTATTTAGTGTGAAATAGTGTGAAGAACATAAATAAAAGCAGCATCTGATATTCAAAATGCTAATTTGGATGCAATATAGTATACTATTTGCAGGTAAAGAATTAATCATTTGAAGCTTCAAATAACATGATTTCCACTTAGATTACTGGGAACATAGATTTTAAAATGGATGAGTTATTAAATGAGAATGTATGAAGGTATGTTCATGTGCATCTGTAAGATCTTATGACACCCCTTTATCAAGTGGCCTGAACAGTGGCAACCTCTGAGAATATTCCTCTATTTAACAATACCTTTCTTCCTAAAAGATTGTACTCATATGGCTAAAATTTAAGCTTCTTTAGTAAAGTCTTCTGTGATTCATTCAGAAAAATGTATTATTCTCACTCCTACAGTCTCATAGTATTTTCAACTTATATTTGTTTTATCCATTAATACTGTCTTGGGTGATTCATTTCAGCTCTCTCCCGAAGAGAAATCTGTGAATTGATAATTAACAAAGACAATAATATTTATTGAAAAGACATACAATTTTGATAAGGTAATGTTTGTAAGAAGGCATCATAGACCAAGAACTCTTACATTTGGGAATATTACTACTCTGGGTCCTTAATATGTTACATTAATACGTTAATAGTTGAATCACCCACACAGCCTTCTGGGTTCTATTCAACTGCTTTTGAGAGATACAGACGCTTCTGATTAGTCACATGTAGGTCCGTAGCCACTTTATGGAACCGTGAAGGAAACATCTGTTCTACTGAAGGACAGAGCCATGGAAAAGATACAGTAGTTGCTTCAGACACTCCCCAGAGCAAAGACTAGAGGGATAAAACTCTGGCTTCTTCCTCCCAACAGTTCTTTAATTCCTCTTATTACCTCCTATTAGCTACATTTTAAGGGAAACCCATTCACAAAAAAAGCTTTAACAATGTTATTCCCTGTGACAGAGAGGAGAGCAAGACAAAATTGAGAATGGATCTGAGAACAAACAGGCATAGGACTGACCAGCTAAAATACATACTTACAAGACGTTAAATTGATTTGACTAAGTTAATATTAAGCCTTTAAATCCTGATGCAATATTTCTGGTAAATATCATTATTTTCACTATATTATTTTTGTGAATTTTATTTCATTTATAAAAGTGCATTTTTTTCAAGTGAGAAAAGTATTTATGAATTAGCTGATGTTTTACTTTTGCCAGAAATTCAACTTTTTCTTTTTACCTCCATTCTTCATAATTTTTTCAATTGTTTGAAATATAATAATCCATACTTTCTGTTTCAATTCACACGATATATTAGTCAAAAGTGAAACTGATGCATTGTTGCTTTCTTTTTCTAATCCCAATTGCTTATGTAAGCACTATAAATCATTCCCTTTGCTAATATAAACAAATGCAAACATTTTATACATATGCTAAAGATTAAGAGAGAGACTTTAATATGGAACTCCCAATCTTGTTTAATAGTACATTGTGGACTTATTCCCAAGTTCATGCGTACTGAGAGAGAGGATTCTTTTAATAGCTGCTAAATGGTTTTATTTTCCTTGAGTTGCTTGTCCTTTCTCCTTTATTATGTTTTTCTTTATGAAGAAGTTGTGGGTTTACAGAACAATCAATCAAAAAATACAGGATTGACATATACCAACCTATTATTAACACTTTGCCTTGGTATGAATATTTGTTGTAATTGATGACCGCACTATAATTGTGCTATTGACTATAGTCCATGTTAGCCCATGGTGTAATTTAAAATTCACTGTTGGTATAGTGCAGTTCCAGGGATTTAAAAAATATATATTCTGTTGCATAAATACAATTGAACATTTCCCCTTTTAATCAGATTCAGATATACATTTCAGTGCTGCTAATATTATATACACATGCACACATACATCCACCTATACATATCTCTCTCCTCTCTCTCTCTATCTCGATATGTTTATATAATACAAGAAAAAAGTGTTCTAATACTGTCTTGTTTGTGCCTCAGGAGATTGGCATGTTATCTGCTAAAATGTGGTTTATGTGTAAGTTATTTTTAAGAATGAAAAATATGGTTAGTTTAGTACACAAAGCACTGTAACAACAAAATAAAGTTGTTTTGCTTTGATATATTCACTTTCAAGTCAATTTACTCTAAAGTTTTTATTTCTGAATTATTAAATGATTTTATATAACACTCTACTATGATAATAGAGAAAAGGAAACACAACTGTATGCACATGTCATAATCATTTGAAAGAAAATTCCATTTTAGCACAAGAATGTGAGAAGTCTTTGTGCAATGATTCTTGTTTCTATTTTCCTAAATGTTTTATCTATATATGCGATTAATTACCTATACAAGCTAACTTATAGGTGTCATATATTTTTATTTCCTTTTATGAATGAGGGAATCAAGACTCAAAGATTCATCACATTTTTTTCTGGAATGTATACTATATGCCATCTATTAAACAAAGATTTTTATTACCCTATTCTGAGGATTGTTGTGAGGGTTAATATATATGAAAAGAAAACAGATTCTCTAGCACATAATAAACTAAAGAACTTTAGGTACTATGCTGTTTAATTTGCTAAAGTTGCCAGAATGTGATACACCAGAGATGGATTGGCTTTAAATAAGGAGATTTATTTTTTAAAAATTTATAGCTCTTGAGAGGAAAGGCAGCTAGCTTTCATGTGAGGTTCTCTGTCACATGGGAAGGCACACAGCAATGTCTTCTGGCCTTCTCTCCTGGCTTCAGGGTTCTAGTGGTTTTCTCCAGGGGAATTCTTTTCTGCATCTCTAAATGTCTGGACTGAGCTGTGGGTGCTGAGATGAGGTAGGCAGAGCTGCTGAGCTCTCTTCTCACTCTCTCTTTTAAGCTTCCAGCTAAGTAAATTAAGCCTCATTCATTATGAAAGGCACTTCCTTTAGCCAACCACAAATGTAACCAGCCATAGATGAAGTTCACATGCTGATGATTTAAGCCTGCGGAAATAAAACAATAGTGCATCATCATTTGGCCAAGTTGACACGTAAAACTAACACATATGTCAGTAAGAATATTTTTAGGAGGGAAATTTAATAAACTTGCATTTAAAAATAAAGAAATATACTAGTTAAAGTAAGAGAATGCACGGGAGGCACTGAAAGGTCCCTACATACCTAGGGGTTTAACAATGGCCGGGGCAAAGGTTCTTTGCAGGGCTTTGCTCTGCAGTTCAATGACAGACTTGTTCTAGAGCTGGTTCTCCTCATAAACATAGGAGCCTGCTAGGGAAAATCAAGGTAGACTGCTTTTTTTCTCATTCACATGCATTTTGGTCTGAAATTGAATTTTGTAAGGAAAAAAAAAGAAAGATATCATCTATGTAAATTTATATATATTGATATATATATAAAATGCATAAAAATGTTACCATTGTTGAAACAAGAATAGAATAACTTTAAAATTATTATGTGAATTTTTAGGGAAAAGTAAAGCATACTGCAACAAAAATATCTGTGTTTTTTTTTTTAACTTCTGTGAGTGAAGAGCATTTTATGGCAATTACACAGAACATAAGAAGAAAGAAAATACCTCTTTACTTTGAAAAGAAAATATATAAAGTAAGGGGAATGAATGAAAGGAAAATTATACACTTAGACCATATTGCATGATGAGTTTTATAAGCTCATATTCTGAATGGTACTTTAAAATAAAACTTACTTACCTACTTTTACTTACTCTGCTTTTCAATATCAATAAGGCTATTTTTTGACTAAATGTAACCATAGAAATAGTTTGTTCAATGCTTGAAGTTAATATGAATTTCAATTTTCTTTATTAAGAGTCAAATTTTAATTACAAAGCTATAACAATAAACTAATAGAATTTTGGTTTTGAATAAAATTTGATAGGCATGCTCTATTGACTATTAGTTTTGTAGACATGAGGTAAAATTTATTGAAAACTCCAGAAAACAACTGAAAATCTCACTTTCTTGTTCTTTGTGTTTATAATCTTGTTATTTTATAAATAATCAATTTTTAGACTTTTTGCTCTTACAATATTTAAGAAGCAAAATTT